>WAAG01039213.1:199870-212794 GCA_013390105.1 Tichodroma muraria | reverse complement strand
CCTCCTTCCGCTCACACGGGCCTCCCCGGTGCCTGCCCCGGGTCCTGCCCCTCTTTCTCAGGAGCTCCCACTGCCCGTGCTGGGCTCCCTCTCCGGCAGCAGCATCGCCCCGTATGTCATGTTCGCCCCCACCACCCCGTCCCGGGTTCGCCCTCCATGCCGGCATCCCACTGCACCCACCCCAGGCCCTCCCACTGCCAACTCCGGGACCTCGCCCACACCACGGCATCTCCCCCTGCCTTCCCCGGGTCTCCCCCACCTATCCTGACTTCTTCCCTTCCGCCCACCCCGGCACTGCTTCTGTCCTGGCACTCCGTCCCTGGCCCGACTCCCCTCTTCCACCTTCTGTCACGGCATCCCCCCTCTCCCTTACTCCCTGCCCATCCCGGCCCCCCCATTTCCTGCACGCTGCTGCGACCCCCTGGATCCCTCCCTGCCTTGATCCCCCGAGCGGAGTCCCCCGGTGTTCCCGAGGCGGGTGGCAAGGCCAGGGCTGCGTGGGTGCCATCTCCTGGCACTGGGGGTGCTTGTGGCTATCCCGGGCAGAGCTGCATTTCCCGGAGCCGCAGCGGGGTTGTGCCTGGCCCCGGCAGTTTGAAGGCGGGTGGGGAGCAGCCCGGGCTGGCCCGCAGGGATGCTCAGGGTCCACTCCCCCGCAGGATCGCCCCGGCACTGCTGAGACAAGCGTCCTATGGCACCATCAAGATCGGGATCTACCAGAGCCTAAAGCGGCTCTTCGTTGATCGCATGGAAGGTCGGTGTTGGGGAAAGGCAGCACGGGCACCTCCCAGATCCCCCACCTCACACTTGGGGCTGTGTGTCTTGCTCGTTCCTTGGTCTCTCCTTCTCACCCCAAGATTCCCACAGGAATGGAGCTCCATTACTGGGCGCTGCAGTTTTGTTTGCCAGTGAGAGCAAGGATTGGATTCAATCCTGACAGAAACCTTGCTGTGCTCTGCACTGCCTGTGCTCCCTACCCAAACACCTCCCTCCAGCCAGGTTCCTTCCTTTCATGGAATTGTAGGAGAATCACAGAATCATTTAGGTCGGAAAAGACCTCCAGGATCACCAAGTCCAACCTGCGTCTGATCCCCACCTTGTCCCCGGCCCAGAGCACTGAGTGCCACATTCAGTCCTTCCTTGGACACCGCCAGGGATGGGAACTCCACACCTCCCTGGGCAGCCCCTTCCAATGCCTGACTACCCTTTCCATGAAGAAATTCCTCCTGATGTCCAACCTTACCCTCCCCTGGCACCGCCAGGCACATTCTGGATAGGAATTGTGCAGTCCAGCTCTGTAGCTTTGGCCCTTACTGTAAAGGTGAGGTTCCACCAGTGCCCTTGACCTGTGCCCTCTGCAGCTCCTGCCTGGGGAGTGGAGCAGCAGGAGTCTGGTGGGTGTTCCCTGAGGGAGCGCTGAGGTCTGCAGGTGAGATTTTCATCCCTGCTGTGATATGAGGGAATGTTATAACACTGTTCCAGCCTGGGAAAGCGGGATGAGCGGGTGAAATGCAGCACACTAATGACAGGAAGCTGTGCTGGGGGAGGTTTAGGTGGGATATCAGGAGAAGGTTTTTATCCCCAGAGGGTGCTGGGCAGTGCCCAGGCTCCCCAGGGAATGGGCGTGGCCCCGAGGCTGCCAGAGCTCCAGGAACTTTTGGACACTGCTCCCAGGCACAGGGTGGGATTGTTGGGGTGTCTGTGCAGGGCATGGGGTAGAACTGGATGATCCTTGTGGAACCCTTCCATCTCAGGGGATTCTGTGACTCTAGAGGTCCTTTCAGGGCTGCTGTCCTGCTCCGGTAACTCCTCTCCCTGCTCCAGTAACACCTCTCCCTGCCTGGTTCTGTCTGTGTACACAGGTCCCACACCCCCCTCGCTGTTCCAACCTTTTCAGCTGTGAGCTCCATGCCTGAAAGTTTGTCTCCCTACAGGCCTGGGGCAGCCAGTGGCCTGGTGTCCTCTGGGATGTGTCGTGGTCAGTACCAGCAAAGGCCTGTGCCTTTTCCCAATGTAATCAGCATCCTAATACTGGGCCTGGAAGCTCTGGTTATTCCCTGGCACTAATCACATCTAACTTGCTGCCTATTCTCAGTCCTCAACTGGCTCCAGGTGGCTGTTTGTAGGCAAATCCAGGGAGCCTGGGGAAACACTGGGTCGTCCCTCTCTCTCTCTGCTTCTGTCCTGGCTCATCCCTGCAATGAGAAATCTCAGATAATTGGTCACAATTTCCATGTGTCCCAGGATTTTCCTTCTCATCAGTCAGACCCTCTGAGAGTGCATTGCTGAGTGTTCCAGCTGCCACCTGTCCCTGGCAGGTGTGGGGACAGACCTGTCACGGGCTGTGGCACCTGCCCAGGCCCTGCTCCTGCAGCTTCACCGTGTGATTTGAGAACTGAGCTGCTCTACTCTTTGCAGCCCTTGTTCTCTCCTGCTGTGCCCCCTCCCGTGAGGCTCTGACCTTCTTTCCTTGGTTGCAGATGAAACGTTGCTCATCAATGTGATCTGTGGGGTGGTCTCGGGGGTCATCTCCTCTGCGCTGGCCAATCCCACAGATGTGCTGAAGGTAAGGGCTCCTCCTGGCTGGCTGTGGGACCTGTGGGAGGAGCAGCTTAGTGCTTCCTGAGCCTCCAGTTTTGCTCGTTTGGGGTTTTTTAATGAATGGGGACCAAAACCCAGGCTTAATTAACAGATGTTTAAAAACACAGCTCTTAAAGATCACAGAATCCTGGAACGGTTTGGGTTGGGATGAACATGAAAAACCATCTCCTTCTACCTCCTGCCATGGGGAGGGACACCTCCCACTAGACCAGGTTGCTCCGAACGCTGTCCAGCTTGGCCTGGGACACTTCCAGGAATGGAGTAGCCACGGCTTCTCTGGGCAACAAGGGTCATGACATTTGTCCTGGTGAGGGGCGGGAGCTGTGTTACTCCCACAACCTGGGCCAGGTGAGCAGGTGGCAGCCAGCTGCTGCTGTCCCCTTGGTCACAGTGCTGGCTCTGCCCCAAGGGCCTGCCTGTTACAGGGAGTGGGCAGAGCCCAGTGGGGACTGCCTGGTGCCCTGGGCTCAGGGTAGCCCTGCTCTGGGCAGAGGGAGCCTGGAGAACTTCCCCACTCTTCTCCCTGTGTAGATCCCCCTTTTGTGACTGCTTTCAGGGGTAAGACCTTGTCCTTCATGTCCCTGCCCCCACCCTGCTGCCATCCTTGTCTGTGTGGTTTGCGGGGAGAGGGACATGGAGAACAGTGTGCTCTGAACTGCTCTGTTCCTTCTCCCAGGAGTTCCATGGAGTTGTTGTCTCTGGTGTCCCTGGCGTCCCTGTCTGTGGGCAGGTGCTGGTGTCAGGACAGGTGTTGATGTCCTCCTGCTGACTCTTCCCTTTCTTTCAGATCCGAATGCAGGCTCAGGGCAGCTTGTTCCAGGGTGGGATGATTGGCAGCTTCATTGACATCTACCAGCAGGAAGGTACCCGAGGCCTCTGGAGGGTGAGCACCAACTCCTGGAATCCATCACCAGCAGCAGAAATAACAAAAATCTTAGGGAAGCAGGTGCTCTCCTGCTGTTCTGTAGCAAGGGGCACCTGGAGCCCCTCCTGGCTCCTTAACCTGCTGCTCTTGTGGTGCAGAATTTCCTGATACTGAAATTGGTGCCAAAGTGAGGGGGTGACAGCCTAGTTCCCGCGTGCTGGTGCTGGGAGCAGGGAAGCAGTGTGGAGTCAATCCAGCTGCAATAACGCTGCCAGGCTGGAGACATCCTCCTTGTCTTTGAAGAAAAGCTGGGAAGCAGTTGGTGTGCCTGCAGGGAGGGTATAGGGAAGGTTGTCAGAAGGCCTTGCGAGGAGCTGGTGGATGTGGCTGCAGTTGGTGACAGTGTCCGTGGTCCACAGGGTGTTGTCCCCACGGCCCAGCGAGCAGCCATCGTGGTGGGGGTGGAGCTGCCAGTCTACGACATCACCAAGAAGCATCTGATCCTGTCAGGCCTTATGGGGGACACCATCTTTGCCCACTTCATGTGAGTACCTGCTGCAGGCTTGGAGGGGTGTGTGATGCAGAGGAGCCAGGTGGGACTGGGGAGAGACCATCCATGGAGCAAGTGCTCTGGAGCTTCAGAGGGCAGGGTTAGTGCTTCCAGAGAATGTGGAGCAGGGTTAGTGCTTCCAGAGGGTCTCTTCTGTCAGCTGGAACAGCTCGGAATCAGCAGCAGGTATGGAATCATTAAGGCTGGATGAGAATTACAAGACAACATTTGAGTCCAGCCGTTCCCCCAGCGCTCCCAAAGCCACCACTAAATCCATCCCCACATCCCAGAGACTTCCTTGGGGAAGGACCTGGCAGAAATCCTTTGGTGACATGAAATGCGAGCTTGGTTTCAGCTGGCTGATGACAGAAATGCTGTTGCCCCACGTCTGTGCCGTGGTATGAACCAGGCAGGAGATCCATGTTTGTGGCTACGTGTAACAATCCTCAAAAGCTGCTCCAGTCCCTAGTCCTCACCTAGTCCTGTCCAGACTGTGTCACCTTGCAGCCTCTGCTGGAAGAGCCTTGAGAGAGGAGCAGATGTGAAGCTGGCAGGACCCAGAGCAGGTGTTGCAGTCAGCCTGCTCTGGGCAGAGCTGGCAGAGAACACCAGAATCCTTTTTCACCTCCATGTTGCCATTCCTCAACTGCAGATGGTGCAGTGCTTCCATTGGCTTTACCAGCTGGGGTGAGGGCGAGGAGCACTAGACCCTCCATGGAGGGGGAGACTGGTGGCTCAGTGATCCTTTCTGGTGTCTTTGCTCTTTCTCCCTCCTTTCCAAAGAAATGTTTGCTCTGGTGGGAAGGATGTGCACTCCCAGGGCGGGCCTTCAGTCTGTGTCACCTGGGCAGCACCTGGGACCCTTGCAGGGCTGCCCTGTGGAGCCAGCTGTGGGCTCAGGTGAGGGTCTGGGTTAGCTGAGCTGAGCATTCCCCTCCCCTGAGCTTTGCAGGGTCCTGTGGTCCTGCTGGTCCAGGCCCAGGTCCTGCTGCTGCCCCTTTTCCAGGTAGGAGCAGGTAGTGTAGCTCATGTTCCTTGCTAAATGCCTTTGATAAAGTCCAGTGGAAGGTATTTTGTGCCTGTCTGAGTGGGAGGAGCCGTGTCCAGGGCTGTCCCTGCCCTGATTTGGAATGTGCAGTTCCAGCTTCACGTGCGGGCTGGCGGGGGCCATCGCCTCCAACCCCGTGGATGTGGTGCGGACACGGATGATGAACCAGCGCGCCATCGTGGGCAGCACCGAGCTCTACAAGGGCACTCTGGATGGCCTCGTCAAGGTGAGGGGACAGGGGGGCACATCCCTGTCCTGGGAGGCTGGCCAGATCTCAGCACCACACTGATGGGAGCAGTGAGATCCTATAGTGACACAATGTGTCATCAGTGAGACAGGAGAGGGCCCAGAGTCACTTCCCAGAGGCCACTGTCAGCCTGAGCATCCTCCCAGCCTCCTGGGACAAAATTTAGGCCATGATGCAGTCAGCTGGGTTCAGAGACTGCAAGTGATGCTTCACACACTTGCGTGAGCCTGTTTGCTCCCTGCAGCGTGTGGCACATGTGGCACTGGGAAGGTGGGCAGGGCATGGTCCTGGTGTGTCCCCTCATCCATTTGTTTCTCCTTCCAGACGTGGAAGAGTGAGGGCTTCTTTGCACTCTACAAAGGCTTCTGGCCCAACTGGCTTCGTCTGGGTCCCTGGAACATCATCGTATCCTTCCCTGTGCTGCTGGGAGGTGGTGCAGTGGGACAAGGGGAGAACCCAGCTGGGACCCTAATGGGCACTGCTGATGGTTCCTATAGAGCCTTGGAGGGCTTGGCTGAGACCTTGCGTGGCCTGGGCTGCAGGAAATTCCTGGATGAGCTCCTGTTCAGGAGGGAATCGTGGGGGATGTTCTGCTGCTGAGGCAGGTGCTGACTGCAGGATCAGCGCTGCTGTATGCTTAGCCAGACCATTCTGCCTGCTGAAACTGGGTGGGGAATTCACTGTAAAGAGCTCCCAGTCTGGGCTTGGGGCCACTTCCCTCTCCCAGTGGTCCAGGCAAGGCTGGATTTGCTCTGGGTCCATCTCCCCGCCCTTGGCAGCACCTGTGCCCCAGCTCTGTTCTACCTGGGCAGGTCAGGTTGCGCTGCCTGGACAGGGAGCTCCATGGGTGGGTTTAAGGAGCTCCCTGGATGGGCGTTCAGCCCAGCTGAATGCTCTGCCCACCCTGCCAAGCAGCTGCCTCACATCTGTGCCAATTCCTTGACGCTCCCTTCAGTTTTTTATCACATATGAGCAGTTGAAGCGCCTCCCCTTCTGAGAGCTGCCTTCATCTCACCAGAGTCATCCTCGGGACTGGCAGAAGCACTGTGCTGCCACATCCCTCTTCATCCCACTGTCCCTGTGTCGTGGTGTTTGGTCCCTGTGGGCTGGGTTCTCCTCACATGCCTGGGCCCTGGAGCACGAGCTGCCTGGGGCAGCTGGGAGCCACGTGTTTCCCACCCGGAGGTGTCCGCGTGCCTGGGCCTGCAGGAATATCTTCTGTGAAGATCTGTGCATTCCAGTGGCCTTTGGGGCACTGTGACTTGTAGTTGGCAGGTGTGGGTGTCCTCCCGTGCCCGTGGGGTGAGGCTGGGGCCCGGGAAGGTGCTGTTGTCATTATGTTTCTTGCAGAACTTGTAACTTCATTAAATTATTTATTGACTGGATGGCTTGAGTTTGGGTCTGTGCTCATTCACTGCAGGGGTATCTGCTCTTGGAGAGCACAGAAGCTGGTTTTTACCACACTATAGACCCCTTTATTCTCTATATATTTGTATAAAAACAATCTGTAGGATTCATTATAGTAGAGAAGTTTCTAAACCCAAGTTTGTTAGTGTCAGAAAATGACCTGTTGCCTTCTCAGCTCAATTTTGCCAAACCTCAATCTCTTAAATTCCTGTTTATTATGACTTACACTATTTTTGCTTAACTCATTTGTAAAGCCAGGTACTGTGCTTTAAAGGTGAGCTCAGCACTTGAAAATGGTGGCTCTGGTGCTGAGCAGGATATTTTGGTCATCCTCTTCTGGTTTTTGGGGGTTTTTTAACGTTATGGTTATGGAGGCAAGTGGTTCTTAGTTTCCTGCTCCCTTTCCTCTTTGTGAGGTGGCTTTGGTTTGGATGAGGGTCCCTTGTGACACAGCAGCATGTCCTGGCTGAGCCTGCTGTGAGCTGAGATTCTTGGAAGTCACACAAGGAATGTTCAGCCAAATCCCGCTGGGAAAAATGAGAGGGAATTGGTGGTACAAAGTCAGAGCTGCCTGCAGAAGCTGCAAGTGTAGGGAAGGTGACTCGGGCTGAAATCTTGCCTTGAGCAGGGCTCTCAGCAGGCTGTGCCAGGCAGTGTGTGGGAACACACCTGAGCAGTCTGTACCTGCTCCCCTCCACACACAGGAAGGTCCAGGGGATTGAACTCCGCCATGGAAGGCTCCATGGGAAACAGTCAGCCTTCCCCAGGTGTTAAAGGTAGAAATATGTGTGCTCCTGATACATGAAAGCTAAAAATGGCAGTAAAGCAGGACAGGGAAGCCCTGGCTCCAGCCTGTACTTGCTCCTCACTGCCCTGCCACTTCTCCCTCATCCTTGGTCTCCTTCCGAGGGTTTGGACTCTCTCCAGCATCAGGGAAAAGGCTCCCCAAACGTCTCCCTGGGCAAACAGATGTAGAGGGTGTGTAAGGTCACCAGAACCCTTCCCATGGCCTGGGTGCTCCCGAGGGCCCTCCCAGCTCTTCAGCTGCAGCCGGTGCCCCCACTCCCAAGCCTGCTGCTCCTTCCCTCCCGGCAGTGCCCCTACTCCCCGCACCCACCCGGCCTCTCCCCAGGTACTGTTTGACAGACCAACGCTCAGTCCTGCCCGTTTCCCGGCAGCTTGGTTTTTTCCAGTTCATGAGGCAGAAGAGGCTTGTGACACTTTGTGTAGCGGCTGGAGCTGTCACTGTCAGACCCTGGGAAGGTCAACCCCCCCGGGAGGTGTAAGGGGTGTTGTGGGATTCTGCAGCACAAGGATGCAGAGGCTTTGCTTTCACAAATTTCTTTGTTACAAGTTACTATTAGGTATATACACTCATGACTAGCAAAGGAAGTGAGTATGTACATAGAGTCATTAATTTTTACTGTTAGTAGCAGGTACACAGACTTCACTGGAAGTATCAGGGCAAAGTTCATCAGACTCCCCCAGGAGTGGGGTCAGTCAATGATGGTCAAGGTCTCTCTTTGGATATGACCCATGTCATGGAGCCTGGAGCCAGACTGGTGTTCTTGAGGGCCTGAAGGGCTGTGCAGGGGGAGCTCCAGGAGAGAGAGAGAGAGGCTCTTTGGGGCAGTAGCCAGTTGCTTCTGCATGGATCCATGAGTGGGCAGAGTCCACCAGCTCTCGGAGGGCCATGGATGCCTTCTGCCTGGATCTGAGGCCCCTCTGCAGGCTGTGGTGGCTTTTTGCCCTGCAGGTTCCAGCAATTCCTTGGTTTCAGCCTCCCCAGGGATGCCCTGGGCTCCCTGTTGTGCTTGCCAAGGGCACTGCAGGTTCCCAGCTGTGAATGATGCTTTCCCAGGCTGGCAGATGTTTCTCCATCCGTGTTTGAGCACACATCCCTTGTCAGTGCTTTTCCCCATTGTAACCAGATCACCTTCAGGGCTGCTGCTCCAGCAGGGTGTCAGTGGTGTTCCCTTGGTCTCAGCAGCAGGAAGCTGTCCTGGGTCTGGCAGTGACCCCCAGGAGTCCCACGAGCTGTGCTGGGCATTGGGAACTCTGTGCTTGTCCCCATTCCCAGCCCCTATGTCTGAGCAGGCACTGCTCTGCTCCAGCCCCTGGCACCTGGAGGGGATGGCCACCGCCCCGTGTGCCACCGTGGCAGCTTCCTGCCCAGGTGCTCCCTGCTCACCCCCTGCTCCAGGGTTGTCTGGAAACGTGGCTGGAGGGGAGGGACCTCCACGGGCACAGCAGCGAGTCCAGCAGTCCCTTCTGCGGGCAGCTGCTGGCAGAGCTCTGCCTCCCCGAAGGACACCCCTGCTCCCGGGACTGACTCCCGTTGCTCCCAGGACTGACTCCCGCTGCTCCCGGGACTGACTCCTGCTGTTCCCCAGAGAGTGAGGGGCTGCACCTGCTGCCAAGTTGCATCTGCTGAGAGGCCTTAGGTGAGTGATGGCTGAGAATTGTGTTGGGGATGCAGCATCCCTGTGGTGTGTCTCACACGGGGCAGCCACGGCCAGCTGGGCCCTGGGAGCCATTCTCGCCGTGCTGGCCTCGCTCATCCTCGCTGCCAACGTGCCGGTGGCCATTGTCCTGCTCTGTCACATCCAGAAGAGTGGCTCCAAGAGGCTCTGTTTTGTCCTCAATATTGCCTTGGCGGATGCCATGGTTGGATTCACAGTCATGGGCCTGGCCATAGATGAGCTTTCCCAGCCCTTTCATCCTTCCCAGAACTTTTGCATCCTGAGAATGGCTTTTGTGACCTCTTCCTGTGCTGCCTCCATTCTGTCCCTGATCCTGGTCGCATGTGACAGGCACCTGGCAATCCGGAAGCCTTTCCACTATTTCCAGCTGGTGACAGGCCTGCGGGTCGGGGTGTGCTTGGTTGGGCTCTGGCTGGTTGCTGCCATCATCGGCTTCCTCCCGGTCTTCATCCCGCGCTTCCAGAGGGTCTCCAACCATTGGAAATGCTCCTTCTTCAACGTCTTCCATCCTTCCTACATGCTCACCATGTTCTGTGTCGGCTTCTTCCCCGCGCTCTTCCTCTTCCTCTACCTCTACTGTGACATGCTGAAAATCGCCTCGGTGCACGTGCAGCACATCCAGGAGGTGGAGCAGGCGGGGCTGGGGGGTGGCTGTCCCCCACCCCGTGCCACCAGTGACATGAAGGCCATGCGCACAGTGGCTGTGCTCATTGGGTGCTTCACCCTCTCCTGGCTGCCCTTCTTCATCGCCAGCGTCGTGCAGATGGTCTGCCCTGAGTGCTTCCCCTACAAAGTCATCGAGAACTTCCTCTGGCTGCTGGGGCTGGGCAACTCCCTCCTGAACCCACTGCTCTATTCCTACTGGCAGAGGGACGTGCAGCTCCAGCTCTCCCAGCTGGCTGCAGGTGTGAAGAGGAGGGTCCTGCTCCACCTGGGCAACGGCCACTGTTTCCCTGGCAGAGACACCAAGCCTCTTCCTGCTGTGTCCTGCCTGGAGCTCCAGGACTGACTCGCTAAGGAGTGGCTGGCTCCAGCTTTCCAGTTCCCCTCCTGCATTGCGACTACGGACTTGGGGCCTGCCAGTTGTGAAGGAGTCACAGATGGGTGGGACCAGTCTGGATGTTAATTCCCAGACACCATCACAGCCAGATTCCAGCCTGCCCACTGCCTCACAGCCCCCAGCACAGCCGGCTTCACCCCAGCCCCGGGCACCCCAGGTTGCAGGTGTTCCCTGGAGAGCCTCTGCTGGAGCAGCCCCGTGTCTCCTGGACCAAGCTCCCTCACTCGCTCCACAGGCAAAGACCCTTCGCCCATTGCTGCCTGGCTTCCCCTGTCAGCTGTGCACACCCTCCCCTCCCCTCTGCCCACAGCATTGGCTCCATGGGCAACAAACCCCCTGTTCCTGGGGCAGGTGTGGGCACAGGGAGGGCTCCATCCCCTTGGCCCCAGCAGCAGAGGCTAGGCAGGCTGTGAACATCTCCAAGCTCTTCTGGACCACAGGTGCTCCCACTCCCTTCCCAAACCCACCTCTCAATCCTACACAGGGCCATCCCTGCTTTGAGCTGTGCCCACAGGGAGCAGGGGTGAGGGGGGTGGGTTTGGGTATGGGGGACAGAGAGGGCTTGGCAGTGGCCATGCCTGTGTGGGGGCTGGTGCGACCCAGGGCAGGGGGGCAGCCTGGGCACTGCTGTCATTGTTTACCCAGGCTATAAAGTGAGTCAATGAGTAACTGGCTGAACAACGAGAGGGAAGATTGGTTGCCTCAGAGATCACCAAGAAGGAGAGCTTCTGTGTCCCACCCAGGATTTGGGACTGGAAGGATCCCTGTACACCCACTCTACCCATGGGAGCCCCCCTTCTGCTCCAGTGGCCAGATGGCTGTCCCTGCCAGAGGCTACAGGACAACTTCTTCTCATAAAATCATTTCATTTTGTCCACACAGCAAGAAAACTTCCTTAGAAGAGGTTTGTTTGCTAAAAAGTACACTACTCTGAAAATAGGGTGCTCTGCATGAAACAGCAGCTGTTCCCACCTCTGTCCTTGCCCCACCAGCAGACACAAAGGCTCAGGGCTGTAGCCACTTGCTCCCAGAACTTGCCAGAACTTCCCAGAGCTAAGGCCTTCCCCATCCTGGAGAAAGAGGCAAAAATGAAAGTGTCTTTAAAAGACTCCAAACAGGAGCCCCTCTGTGGCATCCCCCTTGGCCTGGGAAAGGCCTGGAACCAGGTCTCACACGGCAGACACCGTTCCTGGCTCTGCCAGATGGACTGAACCTGGGGGAAGGCTGCCCGGAGCAGGCTGGCTCTGGGGGCTGCTGTAGGGGGATCTGGTGGGTGGATGCAGCCTGACTCTGCTCCAGGCTCAGCCCTGCACTGGGGATTTGCTGCCTGCTTTTGGTGATGCCTGAGCTCTGCCAGCTGTGGCTTCAATCATCCTCATCCTCGCCGAGCCTCCACCTCCCTCCAATGCCTTCCTGCAGCAGGTGCCAGCAGGAACAGGGACACTTTGGACATGGGCTTTGTGCTACTTTCTGAGCTTTCTGGCTGCCAGCTCTGCTGCATGAGTCCATCACTGAGTTGGCCAGGCTGCAGGTCTGGATGAGTGTGAGGAGCAGGATCCCTGGCTGTGCAGGAGCCCTGTCCAAGGGGGATCAGGGCTCAGGCAGCCTCCTCGGTGCCATGAACACACTGCAGCGGCTTGGACGGGAGAGGGGACACCTCCAGCACTAGAAGGGAGCCTACAGGAGAGATGGAGAATGTAGACTTTGAACAAGAGTCTGGAATGAGGGGACAAGGGGAAATGGCTTCCTGCTGCCAGAGGGCAGGGTTGGATGGGATATTGGGAGGGAATTGTTCCCTGGGAGGGTGGGCAGACCCTGGCACAGGGTGCTCAGAGCAGCTGTGGCTGCCCTGGATCCCTGAAGCATCCAAGGCCAGGCTGGAGAGGACTTGGAGCAGCCTGGGATAGTGGAAGGTGCCCATGACAGAGGGCTTTAAGGTCCCTTCCAATCCAAACCACTCTGAGATTCTGCAACACTCTGCAGGTGGGGGACAAGGTGCAGCTGGAGGCAGAACTCCTCCTGCAGTGGAGCATCCCTTTCTGGGCATCTCAGTCTAGCACTGACCCCTCTCCTCCCTCTGCAAGCCATGGGCTGGAGGGGGCTCCCAGGCTGGCACAGCTGGGGCTCCCTCCCTGGATACATCCCCAGACCCTGCTGGGGTAACCTGGAGTGGTTCCTCCAGCCGTTCCTTGTGAGGCCAGGCCTGCTCCCATCCCTCCTCCCAGAGAGCCCCTGCCGCTGTCCTGCCCCAGCCTGCGGTGACCGCGGCACCGAGCCCCGATCGCGGGAGCGGCTGGACCGGGTGAGAGCAGGGCGGCCGTGGCGGGAGGGGGACGGATCCATCCTGCCCTCACGGAGACCGGGAAGGATGGAGGGCACCTGCCCCGCTGCTGCCCTGCGCTGAATAAACGGCTCTGTGCCCGGCTGGTCTCTGCTCCACTACCGGGGGCTCCGGGTGGCACCGGGGGCACCGGGGGCGGCTCTGCCCGAGGCCGGGGAGCAGCAGGGGCCGCGGGGGGCGAGCACAGAACCGGGGCAGCAGAAAGGGGGGAAACAGCAGCAGAGCAGCAGAGTGTTCCCGGTGGGATGTTCCTGCTGAGATGTTCCCGGTCCCGCGGCGGAATGGTCCCGGTCCCGGGGGGGGAGTGTGGCCGGTCCCGGTG
>WAAG01039213.1:136138-199746 GCA_013390105.1 Tichodroma muraria | reverse complement strand
TCCTGGCCTCGCCCGGGCCCGGAGCGCTCCCCTGCCGGGGCCCGGGCATGCGGAGGGGCCGCCCCGCTCTCCATTGCCCTCCGGGCCGCTGCCTGGCCGACAGCGGGGCTCGGCGGCCAGGAGCGGCCTCCTGAGCGGCCTCGGCCCGGCCGAGCCGGCCGGGAAGTTCCGCGGAGGGCCTGAACAACCTCGTCGGAGTCGTCGGGACTTCGGGGAGACCGGCGGGGAAACCCGCAGGGCTCCGGGTCCGTCTGGGTGCTGGGAAGGCTGTGTGGGAAGGTTTATTCCATATGGGAAGTGTCTGGGCCACTGTTTGGGTTCAGTGGTAATTAAAATCACTTCAAAAGAGACGTTAAAATTACATCAGAAAAGATGGAGAGTGTACAGGGAAAGGTCTGGAGCACCAGTAGCAGCTGGGAAAGGGGCTCAGCGTGGAGCAGAGGAGGCTCCGGGGGGACCTTCGGGCTCCACAGAACTCCCTGACAGGAGGGGCTGCCGCGGGGCTCGGGACCTTGTGCTATGTGGTGTTTGCTCAAGGTGAGAAGAAATGGCCTCAAGTCGTGCCGAGGTAGCTTCAGCTTAGGAATTAGTAACAATCGTTTCCCTACCACAGCAGTCAGGCCTTGGAATAAATTGCTCGGGGTGGAGGCACCATCTCTGAAAGTGTTCAAGGGGCACTTGGGGATGGGTTTTAGGGGTTATTGTGGTGGTGCCGTTGAGTCTGGATGATCTCAAAGGTCTCTTTCAATCCCGATGATCCTGTGAAGGTGGCACGAGGAGAAATTGGCTGCATATAAAGAAATTACTCTGCTCCAAGAGCGGGCGGTGAAGGTGGCAGCAGCTTCCCCCGAGGTGGGATGCTCTTGGCTGTGCTCTCCCTCCCTCCCGAGGCTCACACGCGTGTCTGGGCTGTGCCGCATGCATGGTGCCACAGCAGATGGTCCGTGGGCAGCGCAGGGAGCTTTGGGGATGCTCGTGCTGGTGCCCACAGCTGCCGTGGGCTGCAGCTCTCCCGCAGCCCTGGACTGTAACTCATATATGCTCATGCATGCATTTATTTGGTTCCTTGAGCATTTATATCGAGTTTCTTTAGTTTATGTGCGTCTTACTCTCTTATTTTCCTCACGTTTTGGCGCTGTGTGCTGTTCCCAGTAACATCCATCCAGGTCGTGCTGCGTGGAAATGTTTTTATTCTTTAGTGTGAAAAATGAAGTTTACACTTCAGGATTTTTTAAAAAGTTTAATAAGGGATAAAAGAACAGATAAAATGGCCAGCACTGGGATGTCTTTAGCTATTAGCCAGAGAGCACCCAGGTAGACCTGATAATGTTATCTTTATACTGTTACATTACTGAGGTACATGCATATTCATGAATTTCATACATTATTCAAACTTCTTGTGAACTTTTTGATGTTATGGGAATTTTTCTATTTGGGTTCTTCACACTCTGGCTCATCAGCATGACATCCTGTGTGTCAAGCTAATATATTTTGTTCCTCTTTGTATCTCCATCTTGCTGTTTTAAATCCTTCGATCAGGATATAGTATGTCCTCTTTAAATTTAACATGGTATTTTCTAATTGTCCTCTGGTGCTCTGGTTTGTGTCACGGTTGTTTCATCACTTGGAGAATTCGGTCAGTGGAAAAGGGGGGTGACATGATTGCTTTACACCATTGGTTTGGTTGCATAGAAGTATTTTAACACCCAGTGTTTAGCTAAGGCCTGTAATATAGTATATTTACTACACTACTATTTCTGCAAGCTATGCAGTACATACTTAAACTGGTAGATTGCTGAGAAACAGCTAAATAAAGGTATATATGATACTATATCTAAATACTTATGATCAGTGCAGAAACTAATATATAAATGCAAAAGCCAGTATTATATTATAGTCTTTTTTTAACATTTAGTGCCACGTGTTTGCTACACAAACATTAATCCTTGGGTAAGCTCCTCGTTAGTCTACACCATCCCTACCTCCCCTGAAGCTACATTAATCAGTGTCTTAGTTTGAAAGACAGGTGTCTGCTAGGGAAGGCAGGGGCCTCCCTTGGAATGGAGAATGTAAACCCCCACTCCTCCAAACTGTTGTAATTTCGAAATTAAGGGGCCCTCAGGCAAAGATAAGAGGATACTGTGAGAAACAAAACTCACTCTTTAAAATTTTAAACGTTTATTAAGGGATAAAAGGGACAAAATCCAGTGCTGGGGTGTTTTGGCGATTGGCCAAAAAACGCACTGTTAACTGTAACAACTCTTCTTACATACTCTCTCATTGCATTGGTCAAATGCATATTAATGAATATGCATGAATATGTGAATTATATTCATATATATACATATGAATATAATGAATATGTTATTCCTTTGAGTTTACGTGTTCCAAGAATTCTTTATTTTAGTTCGATCCTTGACCTCGTCTTCTTAGAGTACATGCCACAATGTAGATGTGATTTCGAGGGTCTTGTATTTTATTTCTTCACGAGGCCCCCTGGTCTGTGGTTTGACAGTTATTGATAGCCAAAGGGTCAATGGTAGACTCTTCCTTGTGCTTTTGGTGTTATTTGTCTGGTTCTTTTCAATGTTATCTTATACAGCTGTTCTAGCTATTTTTACGAATACTTTCAATCAACATTAGCTACTTCACTATTGTTAGTTAGTTACAAAAATTAAAGCACTTAATATGACGTAGTCTCTATTTTAATATTATGCCAAGGCCTAAGCGATAATATATTCATCATATTACTATTTATATAAGTTATATGGTACATACAAAAGCTGACAGATTATACTATATCAAAAAGTAGTTAAAAGGGATTACAAATTGTACTATATCTGAGTTGTTATGATTAATAATAACTTATAAAAGTTAATACATAAATGCAAAAGCCAGTATTTATGTTGTAATTTGTAACAATAGGAGTAACAGTTCTTTACTAGTATGAATTGATGCTTTCTAGAGGCTGACCTGGAACAGAGACTAGACAGAGCAAAAGGATAAAGCAGGGATTTATTAAAAGGCCTCAATGGGCACACCTGGGCAGCACCAGAGCCCAGCTGGGCTACACCCAAGATGGACCCAAAATGGGCACAAAATAGACCACAGTCACGAGATCTCACACTTTTATAAGTTCTGGTCCATTAGCAAATTGGAGTTAATTGTCCAATTATAGCTCCAGGTTATGACACTCCATCCTCCCTGTTTTTTCTTCTCACTTCACTATTGGTTTTGTTCTTGGGCCTGACAGTTGCATCAGTGTCCTTGGTACCAAGCTAGAATAGGAACTGTTTTGTCTCACCTGCTCCGTGAAGAGAGCTTAGTAGCACTTAGTATGAAACCCAGAACTACCCACTAAAACAGCACTGAGTCTAAAAGACATAAAAGCTAAAACTTAAGGCATCATTTCCCCCCATTATACCATTTATAACAAGGCAAACAGAACAACAATAACTATGGCATTAACCAAAAACAGAACCAGGGACCCCATCAGAGTCTTCTCGGCCGCAGGCACTTTCCCCTTCGGTGCAGTTACCGTCACAGGCGGCAGGAATGAGCAAAAATCTCGGGGTGCTGGACGCGATAGATCAGAAGTTCCGCGGCGGTAGCTGGAGCTGCGGAAATGTCCCGGCGAGGCAGGAGGGAGCGGGACCCAGAGTGGGGAAAGCCAGAGCAGAGGCGAAGGAACAAGGGGCGCGGGGCAGCGAGAGGCGAGGGAAGGGATTCCCGGGGCACACGAGCAGACGGTGAGAGGTCCCTCAGGGCCGAGCTCCGGCGGTGCCGGTGAATTCTCCCCGCAGTAAGCGACAGCCTGGCTGTCCCCTCCGATGCCAAAGAGCGAGAGGGCAGCTGGGCCAGCCCCCGTCCTTCACCTGCCTCCGTTCTCGCGGTGTCTGTCTCTATCCCTCCAAGAGAAAACTCCCCGAGAGAAAAGTGTAGCCAGATGCCACACTCCTCTCCCGACTTCAGCCACTTATTTTGTCTTTTTAAATACCCATAAGTATCCAGTAATTAGTTTCCTAGCAACTTCTGGGGAAAAATTCTGTAAGAAAGAAACCCAACCCCCAACAATTAGCCATTGTATTTTTTCATATTTTCCTGCAGTAAGTTGCAGCAGAGCTGTGAGACAGTGGGAAAGCATGGAGGTGACTCAGAGTAGGACTTTGTCCCTCCAACTCGTGTTCCTTCTTACTCGAGCCATAGTCCTCCCCATGCTGGAAACCAAGGTGCTGGCTTCTCTGTTTCTTCAAGGCTTATTTGAGGAATTTTGAGGATCTAATTAAAAAGGTCCTCCAGCTGAGTTGTTGAAAGCTGTGTGGGAGCTGGGGTGAGGTCAGGTTTCTGTGTTGAAGGTCATGTGTTTGGAGCTCAGAGCAGGGATGAGGTTCAATCACCGAGTAATTGCAAAGATCAGGTGTTGCTACTGAGGTATTCTGTACACCTTCCAAAGATGGCGTGAGATTTCTCCCTTAATCCCCAACTTTTCTGCTGACATTATTCCAGTTCCAGCATGTCCATCCTGTCCAGCTTCGCTCTCAGCCAGCAGTTCCTCATGCTGGTGCTGGCTTTCCACAAGGCTCTCTTGCCCATCAGTCCAAGCTTTTGCCCTGGGATTTTTTCATGCCAATGATTTTCTCATTTCTCATGACTGCTCGCTCTACTGGAGTTTTCTGTCTTCCCCTTTTTTTTCTCCTTTTTTTTCTTCTTCCCCCTTTTTTTCTTCCCCAGTAGCTCTGTTAGTCCGGCGTCCCTTTGCCCATCAACTTCCTTTTCCTAGCTTTTGAAAGAGATATTTCTGAAAATAGGAGCTGTTGAGTGTTGTTCTGAGGTGGCACTTGTTGGATGTTGCTCTCCAGGAGTGCTGAAGGAGTCTGGAAGGACAGAAAGGGATGGGACTGAACTGCCTGCAGCTGCCTGCTCTGCACCCTGTGGAACATGAGCAGCTCGCTCTCTGGAAATCCCAGGGTTAGAATTCCTAGATGTGTGTGCAGAGGGAGGGTGGTTTGGCAGAGCCTTGGGAGCATCCTGAAAACATTCCATGGAATATTTTATAATTTGGTGTGGTGGGCATGGCAGGTTCCGCTCTTGGGAAGCACCAAGGGCTATGTTAGTTAGGTCGCTGCTGCTGACACGCATACGTGTACACACATGTTGGTAAGGAGTTTTTTCCTTTGTTTTGGGTTACAACATCGAGTGAAGAGCACAGCTCATACAGAACTTGGTCGAATCCCCCTATTTTTGCTGCCATGGCTGTATTTTTGTGAAAACTCTGCAGGTTGATGTCCCTGACTGGGGTTGCTGACTGCTGCGTTCTTGGGCACAAAGGAGGAAGGGGCTCTTTGTGTCTCTTGGTTTTATAGAGCCCTGCTAGAATAATTAGCTGCCTGAAATTGATATATTTCTTTCAAATACAAGCTTCCAGAATCAAGGAAAGTGAGCAGTGTGCCTCTTACCATCAAGGATTACCAGGAATTAATCTTTCGCTGCAAAGGCCACTAATCTCGGGCATGCAAACAGGGTTTATTGAGCTGCGTGCCAGTGCTTAGAGCAGTGATGGATGAAATCCCTGGCAAACTCAGATGCTCTGGCTGTTAATTGCTTCCCCACCTGCTCATCTGCCTCCATCCCCTGCATCCTGGAATCTGCCTATGGGTGTCAGTCACAGGAGATAGATGGTGACACATGGAGCTGCTGGGTGCCAGCCCCAGGCCAGCTTGGGCTCTCACGCCTGGGCTGTCCTGCCTGCCCCAGGGCAGTTCTGCTGTCACTAGGTCCCAGATTTCCTGTTGTGCTGGGAGCTGAGCTAGGGAGCTCAGCCTGGCACTTGGATTTTCAAACACAAAGCCAAGCTGGGAGCAGTGGGAGAACTGGCTGAACTCCTGCCTTACGATGAGCATCTTGCCATGTTCCTCGTGCAGTTTGCAGGTAACACAGGGGGGTTCTGGGATTCCCTGCACGGCTCCTGCTGCCCTGCAGAATTATCTGGAGTTGACAGAAGTCACTGTCAAAATTGTGCTGCTCTCATCAGTGTGCCTGGCCAGCTCCCGGCTCAGACTGATGGTTGGGAAGCTCTACCAGTGGTGATTAAGCCAGGAATGCGGTAGAGGAACGTGCACGACCCAGCAGTAGTTTTTGAACCTGAGAATTAGTTTCCAAAAGGAAATGATTGGGATCAAAATGTAACTTCAAAGCTTCGGTATCCCTCTCCTCTCCCTTCCCTGCTGGTCTCTTTTCTCTTGCGTTCTACAGATTGCTGCAGATGTACTTTGGTGTCTTCTCGAGTTCATTTCTTGAGGGTTTAAAATCAGCACTGTGTAATCAATGGCACAGTGTATCCCAGAATCCTGTTTATTCCCAGAACCACAGGCACCCTGCTCAGACTGAGCACTGCTTATTTCCTATGTTTGCCAATGTTGGCAAAAGGTAAATCCATATTTATAGTAAAGCCTGTGTCAGCCCATTTCTGGAGTTCCCCTGATGCTCAGTAAAAGAAGTCTAATATGTGTTCAGAGGAGCCCAGGGGACCCCAAAATGTCACCTGAGGGGTTCAGAGGGACCTGAGGCACCCCAAAATGTGACCTAGAGTAGCTGAGAGGGTTCTAGGAGACCCCAAAATACGACCATACAAGCACCAGCCTGCACAGGTTTTTTGAGTGTATCATTGAAAGGCTTTTAGGTGTGTGGCAGTGTCAGAGTACCTGGTAATAGCTGTAATTTGAGTTTTGGGGCAGAGGTTTATATTCCTGCTGTTTATTAACTGGTTGGAGGGCAGGAAAGCTGTTCCAGTGCCTGGGCAGAGTGAGGCTGCAGTTGGAGCCAGTGGCAAGTGCTAGGCTTGTGGCAGAGCTCATGCCACCACTTAACTGGATGTTCCTGAACCCAGCAGGGAACATTTTGCCCAAATCCCGAGGTGGCAACCCTGTGGAGGCTGTGTTGTTTGTAAGTGGTCCCAGGAGTGTTGCACAATCCTGTCTTTCGGTTCTGATTTCCACTGTTTCCAGCTCTTGGTAATGGGAATGATTTTAAAACAGGCTTTTCAGTTTGCCTCAGGAACTTTTTAGGATTTATTTTTCCCCTGGTCATTAAGGCAAATGGCCCAGCTCTGTTAGCAGGATTGGAAAACCAAGTCCTGTCCCGGGTCTGGCACAGGACCCAGTGCGGATGGATACTTTCCTTGATTTATGCCTGGAACATTGAGATCTTTCCTCTCTTCCCAGCCCCTCTATGAGGCCGTGCTGCCATTGGTGGTGTGCCACATTGGTGCAGTGTGGAAGCTGCAGCCATATTTAGCCCCAGCACGGACCTGGATTGATCCTGACCTGGTGGGACAGGGGGCTGTGCATTGTCAGGGCTGCTTAGGCCAGGGGGAAGCTGTGGCCTCTTCCCATCAGGCACAACTCAGCACATATTTCCAGAGGGGAAAACCACCCATAAGGACCCGCTTATGGCTCTCCCTGTGGGAGAGGCCTTGCTCAGAGTTGCCTTCTGCTCAGCTTTCCGCATCCCCACTTCTTTCCCTGATCCGTTTTTCTGCTGAGGAATCTTCTAGCCCAAGTTTTTATTTTTAAATGTTTAGTCACTGCATTATGGCAGTGCCTCATGTCTCACTTTTAAAAATGGACTCCTCTGAAAGTCCCTGGAGATAGGAACAGGGAGATGAAGAGCACACTGACACCTGTGCCACGTATGGTTCTGGAATTGCTGACACTGGTTCTGACACTTGCTGGAAACTGAGATTTTCTCCTCCCCCCTTACCTTCTGTGTAGCATTTCCCAGCAAATGCAGAAATCTGCTTTTGGCCTTTCCAGGCTGGTTCACTACAGGAATACTGAGCAAACCCCTGTGGTTTGCTCCTGTGCTGATGCCTTTCCTCCTGAGCAGAGCAGCTTGGAATGGCCAAGAACACCTTGTTCTGGTTGGCACAAAGGACACAGAGATGCTCCTGTTTGTACTTCCTGGCTGTACTGGCTGAGCCTATCAGCTTTTATCCTGCTGAGAGCCCAGGAGAGAGGATTTTCTGCAGCTTCAGCTTGCTTCTGAGCCCCTTCTCTGTACCCAGTGGGGTGTGGCTGGAGCTCCTACTGCTCGCTGAGATGACAGGAGAGAGGCAGGAGTGTCCCACTTTCCATACTTCCCACTGCTTTCCTGGGGCATTTGCTCTTTCTCCATCCTAGTGAAGTGAGAGCAAAGCTTTCCCAAGGGGTTTTCTGCTCCGTGTTTGCTGTTAGGTTCTAGTGGATGGCAGCCGGTCCTGTTTTGGGGAGCCCTGAGGACAAGGCTCCTGCTCCAGGTCACACGGGTGCCTCCACCCAGAGCCTTCCAGCTGATGGCTGCTTTGTTTCTGGCTGTCAGCTGGCCATGGGGACACATTGAGACATTTGAGCATCCCAGCTCAAACTGGGTCTGGAATTCCTTGGAGTGAGTGGATGCCTGTGTTCCCCAGTGGGTTGGAAAGCAGTGGCTGGAGCAGTATCCATTGGCATTCAGGTGCTGGTCAGTGCCAGGTATATCCCCAACATTGTCTTCAGCCAGAGCAGGGTGCCTGTCATCCTGGTGACACAAGTGTCTGGCTGTCCTGCTGCTTCTCTCCATCCTTCCCTATTCCCAAGTGTGGGAAAACCCTTGTTCAAGTTCAATTTTGTCTTTTCTATCACATGGATAATACCAATGTAAGCTTAGAACTGTTCCTTTTCCTTTCTCTTGCTGTCTTCCTTGTGCACGACCTCTCTATTTTTAACCTGCTGCATTCAGATTTGTTTTCCTGAGCCCTCATGACCTCCATGATATTTGGACTTTGGAATATTTAAGCCACAGCATTGTAGGCATCCTGCATGGCCGGGCGTGACTATTGTTGTTGCCAGCTGAATAGTGCTTGTTTTTTTGGCTGCTTCTTGCGTTCTCACCTTTCAGTGGCTCGGAGAGGAGCCCTCCAGGCTCCCTGTACGCACTTGGCTATTTACAGCCAGACCCAGCAGCCATGTTTATGAAATTCTTGGTAGTGGAGTCCTCTGGAACAGAAATCACAACGCTGCAGAGGGTCTGGAGGAAGGTTTGATACAAATGCCTCGGCCCATCAGTGCCCTGGATGGGATAATTGTCACTTGTTGCTGCCCTGGTAGTTCTGCTGATTCCTCTGGGAACACAGAGCACCTTAGAAATGTGGTTGTTTTTATCACTTAATACAGGTCCACAAGAAGTTTGTGGGGTTTTTTTGTTTGTTTGTTTTTTGTTTGGGTTTTTTTTCCTGTATTGGCTGTTCAGGATGAATTTGCTGAGACAAATCAAAATTGATATTTCAATGCTCCTTCAGTCTTGCATCCCTGCAAGTGCTGACTGTGACAGAAGGTGGAGTGAGAAACTCAATGGTCAGTTCAGGGCACTGGACCCATCTCTTCAGCCTGGAGAAAAGGAGGCTCATGGGAGACCTCCTTGCTCTCCACAGATCCCTGACAGGAGGGTGCAGCCGGGGGGTCTGGACTTCTCCTTATTGGGATGTGCATCCCAGAGCCCTTTCCACGGCAGTGACCAGGAGCAGCTGTGTGGCAGACTCCTTGAACAAAAATTCCAACAGCAATTTCTCATTTTGAAGATGTTCTCAGTTGTACCTTTTTTTTTGGTAATAAATCACTCCAGGTGAATTCTTGACAGATGAAACTTAAGTAACTCTTGTATTCCTGGACTGAAGAAATAGGGAAAAATCCCGTCCTTTGAGTTTCCAGGCTTGAAATGCTGCTCAACCCAGGGAAGATGCACCCCTGGCTTACACTGTCAGGCAGTTTGATTTGGTGGAATTGATGCTGGTGAGTAATATTTTGTTGTGTATCATTCAGATGAGGCAGAGCCAGGGCCAGGAGTCAGGATTCCTTCAGGGCCTGGAGTTCTGCTTGTGCCTGGAACTGGGCATTTCTCTCACTACAGGGATCCAGAAGAATCACAAACCAGTTTAAGTCAAGTCTCTAAGCGTGCTTTTCTCTTTCAGGTTTAAACCACCTGTCCTTTGACCCTGCCAGCACTGAGTCCCTGGGGCTGGGCAGCGCCGCTGGCCCGCGGGTGTTGGACAGCCCGGCTGAGGATGGCAGTGACCCGGGAAAGAGGAAGAGGAGCAGCGTTCCCGCAGGTGAGCTGATACCAGCTCCACTGCTGGCAGGACACGAGGCATCCGTGAAGAGTGGCCGCATCCTGGGCTGTGGCTGTGCAGGGGGCAGGGAGAGCTGTGCTCTGCTGGTGCTGCTGCGGCCCCACCGCTGGGCCTGGAGCCAGGCTTGGACTGTGGGGTCTCCCCAAGGAGTACATAGTGATGGAACAGTGGGGAATGGCTTCCCACTGCCAGAAGGCAGGGTCAGGTGGCATATTGGGAGGGAATTGTTCCCTGGGAGGGTGGGGAGGCCCTGGCACAGGGTGCCCAGAGCTGTGGCTGCCTCTGGATCCCTGGAAGTGTCCAAGGTTGGACATTGGGGCTTGGAGCAGCCTGGAACAGTGGAAGGTGTCCCTGCCCATGGCAGGGGTGGAATGAGATGGTTTTTCATGTCTGTGATTTTCTATACTTGTCCCAATAGATTTATTTTCCTAAATGAACAGAATCTCAAGATTAAAATCATGACTGTAATTAAAAGCAAGATAAGGCAGCTCAGGCTGAATGACCGGAGACATTCACATTTATGATGTCATAAAAACAAAGTGTTAATTGAACTATGTGGTATTGTAATGTCAGATCAAGGAGTCTTGCAAGGAAAACTTCCTAGATGCCAGCTTCAGGATTTCTCACGGAGGATTGGGAAAACAGGGAACACAGAATAATGTCTTTGCAGATTATATTGTGGCTGAAAACTGCAATCCCACCAGTGTGACTGGGGAAATGTGGCACCTGCTTGTGCCATGGAGGCGGGATGTTACAGCATGGACAGATCAGGATGTGGGAATGAGTCTGGTAACTTCCCTAGGGAGGTTCAGAGTGGTGGTGGAGAGGGGAGGGATGAGGCTGCACCTGAGGCAGAAGGAAGGTGATGTGCAAAGCCCACATCTGCAGAAAGAGAGGGTGAAATGCAGCTAGGTGGAGAAAAAGTCCAACTGTTTCCCTGGAGAGTTAAATGTCCTTGAAGGATCAGGGACTTTACAGCACAGTTTAATGATGGTTCTGATGAGCTGACAGAGGACTTCCAGTGGCATTGGGTGGATCCTGCTGAGACAGCTCCCTTCAGTTCAGTGCAGTCTGACAGTTCATACCTGTTAGATGTGTCCTTTGTTACTAAATCTCTTGTGAGGAATCAGCATCCCCTTACCTTTAATCAGTGCTCCTTCAAGGCCCATTAGAGCTGTTAATTGCAGTGGGTGAACCATAACTGAGGTGCTTTAAGGTGTCTTCCAGGTCCCAGCTGCTCCAGATTCACAGCACTTGGTTTTTTTTCCTGGCTTTTCCCTGAGAGTGGGTTTAGCTCCAGTTCTGGGTGCTGACACTGCAGAGCCTTGCTGGGCAGAGCTGAGATCTGCTCTAAGCCCTTAATCACTTTTATGTTCCTCTCAACAGATGGTGGCAGAAATCTGAGCCTGGACTCCATTCCGATGGGATTGCCAATGTCCGACCCGACCGCCTGGGCCACCGCCATGAACAACCTGGGCATGGCTCCCATAGGCATGACAGGACAGCCCCTCCTGCCTGGTGAGCTGCACCTGTCACAGCTCTTGGGGAGCAGCCTGTTGCACTGGGGGTGGGTAAACACCCACCATGTAGACACTGGGCTGTGTTTGAAATGCATTCATGCTGCAAGTGATTTATTTAGAGACCTGAATTGAGAGGAAATGAGAATATGTGGTTTTTAATGCAAATGATAGTTATTGTGGGGTACCCCTAGATAGCCTGCAGTGGAGCAGGAGAAGGAGGGTGCCACACAGAGGCTGGGAAGCCAGTGATATCCAGGAACATGTTACTCTAAATGGAACTGGAATGGCTGGTAAGGAAGGATGGGAGGAAGATGAAGAGGAAAGCAACAGAGTAGCAAAATGGGTATGGCAGAAATTAATGGAGGATTCTGCTTCAGAAATGACCACCTTGCAGTGAAAAACGTGCATGGCTGAGTCATCTTGTGCTGGATGAAAGAGCTCCTGTAGGAACAGAGCTGAGCTATGACTGATTTCCCAGTGGTGCAGGATGCTGGACATCAAAGTCCTGAATGGAACTGACTGTTCCAGTGCTTTGCTGCACTAAGAAGGATGCTCTCCCTGCCATAAGACCCGCCTGCTCACCTGGGGAGGGAATGTCTGTGTTGGCAGACAGCACAACCTTCTCTTCTCCAGTTTAAATGGCCCCAACTCTCTCAGCAGTAATAGAGAAAGTTCTCTCCTGTCCCCATGGCCTTGTTTCACATTTGTCTTTGCTGTGGAGATGGTGTTTCCGTGTCATTCTCCTGCTCACATTCTTCCGTAAAGGAAAAATCAACAGAAGCCTATCCCATGGAGAAGGATACAGTTCCCATGTACTCCTACATCCATGTTTCATAGTTGGAACAGGAAGGTTTCTTGTCCCTTCCACCAAAAACACTGGTTAGTGCCAGAGGATTGGCCTCAGATCTGCATTTCTACTGCGACTGTGTTTCAAAATCCTAAGGAAATGGCAGGTTCTTAGCTGCTGGAATTGCTGCACTTGTCTGGTTGGTGAGATGATGCCCTAAATCCTGTAACCATTTAGGTTGGAAAAGACCTCCAGGATCCTCGAGTCCAACCTGTGACTGATCTTGTCACCAGCCCAGAGCACTGAGTGCCACATCCAGTTATTCCCTGGACACCTCCAGGGATGGGTACTCCCCTCCTTCCAATGCATGACAACCTTTTCTGTGTACAAATTCTTTCTGATGCCCTTAAGGCTGTGTCACAACTGTCTGTGCTGCTGAACTACTTAACATGACCAAACTGGGTCAAGTTTTTCACTGATCCCATATGTCAGGGGTGTCATTTTGTGGACAAACCTCTCTGGGAAGGGTTGGATACTAGATGGGAGCCAGTGTCTACAGAGGAGAGAAGGAAAAAAGTTATTTTAACAGAGAAGAGTTACTTGACTGTGGCAATGAGCAGTGAAATAGTTTTAAAACATGATTTTAAGGGCACAGATCTAAAGTTTGATGTTGGCATGTTCCTGATTTCCACTGGTGTGTGTGAGAGCATTCCCCCTTTGCTGTCAGAGCTCACAGTCACTGTATGACTCTATCCCCCCACCTGACTCCCTTATTTTCTCCCCCATTTAGATTTTGATCCTGCCCTTGGAATGATGACTGGAATCCCTCCGATCAACCCCATGATGCCAGGCCTGGGCATTGTCCCGCCTCCCATCCCTCCAGACATGCCAGCTGTGAAGGAGATCATCCACTGCAAGAGCTGCACTCTCTTCCCACCTAACCCACGTAACTGTCTGCTTGTGCTTTGTCTCTATAGGGTGTCCCTGTGTTTATGTTTATATAGACCCCAGGTGTGTGTGAGAAAAGGGCCATTCCTGGGACTCACTGCTGGAAAGAGGGTGACAGAGCAACAGGAAAGCTGTTGCTTTTGTGGTGATAAGCCTGTTCTTGTCACCAAGTGTTTGCCATTTCCAGAAATAGTCTTTTCATCTGCTAGGTTGATAAGGACTAGGGGAAGAAGCCATTCCAGTTGCTGAATATTTGAAGTCTTCATGGTTTGATTCTCATGTGTAATGTAGCTCAAACACACCTCAAGCTCAAGTCTGGAGTGTGTGTTGTTGCAGCGCAGAGAATCCCCATAGTATGTTTTTTATGTGTTATTTACATTAGGGCAGTTTTTTAAGCTGTGATTTTGTAGCACCTTCCATGATACCGTTGGGAGCTCCTGGTGCTGCCTTGTGTTCTTTGACAGCAGCTCAGTGAACCTCCTGCACTCAGGAGAGTGTTTGGAGGGTTCCAGGTTCCCAAGAACTTATTTTTGGAAACATGCTGGTGAATGTGCTTATTTTTATCCAGCACCTCAGCAGTGCTGTGGATCCACTCCGTGTATCTGAGTGTGGCATAGCCAGGTGTGTGTTTGGAGGAAGCCAGCAAGGCGTGGTCATCTCTCAGGAGAGAGGAGCAGGTGGAAGGAATGTGTGCTGGCAACCCAAAACCTGACCTGCTCTGCTTTCTCTCTTCAGATCTTCCCCCTCCAGCTACAAGAGAGAGGCCCCCAGGGTGCAAGACAGTGTTTGTTGGGGGCCTGCCAGAAAACGGGACAGAGCAGATCATCATGGAGGTGTTTGAGCAGTGCGGGGAGGTCATAGCTATCCGCAAGAGCAAGAAGAACTTCTGCCATATCCGCTTCGCTGAGGAGTTCATGGTGGACAAGGCACTTTACCTGTCTGGTGGGTGTGTTTGGCTCAAAGGGAAGTGTGAAATTCAGGGATAGAACTCTGGTGGTGCCTTTATAGGCAGAACAATAGGATTTGGGCAGATTTCTCTGATGCTGTGTCAGTTTGCCTTCTGCTGCCGTTGTATTTCTCCTTAAATATATGGAAACAGCTCCTGAGAGGAAAGGCAGTGATGCTTTGTCACTTAGTGGGGTTTATATGGCTGGGGGGCTTGCCTTAGTGGGGTTTATATGGCTGGGGGGCTTGCCTTAGTGGGGTTTATATGGCTGGGGGGCTTGCCTTAGGGTTTTTTTCCCATGTTAGCCATCAGGGCCGAACCCTCTGTGCTCCTTTTGCCACGGGAGCCCCCAGTAAGTCCCCTGCCCTCCTTCCTGCCAGGCTACCGCATCCGGCTGGGCTCCAGCACAGACAAGAAGGACACGGGGCGGCTGCACGTGGACTTTGCGCAGGCACGGGACGATCTGTACGAGTGGGAGTGCAAGCAGCGCATGCTGGCGCGCGAGGAGCGGCACCGGCGCCGCCTGGCCGAGGAGCGCTTCCGCCCGCCCTCGCCGCCCCCCGTCGTCCACTACTCCGACCATGAGTGCAGCGTGGTGGCCGAGAAGCTCAAAGGTGAGAGGAGCTGGGCAGGCAGGGCTCGGTCTTCTCCAGCACACAGCAGCTCTGCCACCATCTTCCTTCTTTTTGGCAAAAAGCCCCCGCGCTTGAATCATATTTATAGGATCGTAGGATGAAAAGGACCTGAAGGGTCGCTTGGCCAACCTTTCTTGGCAAAAGCACGGTCTAGACCAGATGGCCCGACACTCTGCCCAACCCAGTCTTGAAAGTCGCTGGTATTGGGGAATCCAGCACTTTCACAGTGCTGCCATTGTGAAAAGTTCCAGTACTTCTACTTTTTTACTTCCCCAGAAGTACCCGTCGCCCCTCATCCTTTCCACAGGACTCCCTTGTAAAAGAGGGGTTTCCATCTTCATAGCCCTCCCCAGGACACAGCGACGAGGTCTCACTTAAATCTTATTTACCCAAGGCTGAACAAACCTGTTGAGTGCAGCAAACTTGTGCAAATCCAAACTGTTCGGTACAAGTTCCTTCTGTATAATTTTGGTTACGGTTGAAAGGACTAATGTAAGACCTTCTTGGAAGCCTGAGGTTCATGTGTGACCTGATGATTTTGGGAGCTGGAGGTCATTTCCTTTCACAAAGGGGTCCATCTCAGTAGACGTGAAGTTTTCCAGTAATTTTCTAGTGCTTGTTCCTCTTCTTGCTTCACCTCAGCAGGTGATTTGCTCCATCAGCTTGGTGCTGGACTTACCTTCCTTTGTACAGCTACGTGTTCAGGTCCTTCCCTGCTTCCAGGAGTTGTGATGAGTCACCTGAAGGACACTGACCTTTGAAGGAGCAGTTCAGCTCCAGGGAAAGGACGTGAAAGCTGCCCAGGCCACCCCAGAGCTGTGGGCTGTGAAGTTGTCCTTTCTTGCTGCAGATGACACCAAGTTCTCGGAAGCCATCCAGACCTTGCTGACCTGGATAGAACGTGGGGAAGTGAACAGGAGAACTGCTAACAACTTCTACTCCATGATCCAGTCAGCCAACAGCCACATCCGCAGGCTCGTCAACGAGAAGGCGGCTCACGAGAAGGAGATGGAAGAAGCTAAGGAGAAGTTCAAACTGGCTCTCTCAGGGATCCTGGTGCAGTGTGAGTAGTGCCTCCATGCTGGATGTTGGCTGTCTGGTGTAGGGAAGGCTCTTAATTTCCAGAGTCTGGAGAGGCCCTACTAAAAGGGCTCAGGGAAAAGAAGTGGCAGTCGCTTCTGTGCAGCTCCGGTTGATTTGGAATCACGTGGCACTAACCTGGCAAAAATCTCTTGTACTTTTTACTGGAGTAAGAGTCCACATCTGGGGGGAGGAGAGAATGAATTCTGAATTTGTTTCCTCTTAATTATCGTCTGTTACTAGTTTTGTCATCTTTTCAACCCCTCCTGTGCGCAGACAAGGTAAGTTCCTGGGAATCTGGTGCCTCAGCGAAGTGTGCAGGATTTGTTCACCAAAGGTAGGAGCAGCAGAGTGCTTCCAACACCCTATTGCAGACCCTGGGTCATTCAAATCCCAGTACTTTATAAAACTAGGAAATCAAGGAAGAGGCATGGACTGTATTCCAGGATGTGATTTGTAACAGTTCCTCAGACCATTCATTGCCTCTTACTCTTATCCTTGCTTTAGTAAATCTGAATATTTTTACTTCTTTACAAGTACCTTCTCCATAACTGTACTAATTCTCCTTGAGCCCTTTGCCTAGCTTTTGAACGTGCTTAACTTTTGGTTTTGTATTTAATAATTTTAGCTGTTACTTGATTTTTAAAAAATTATTCTTTTTCTTTAAATTCTGTTAATGGTAAAAACTATGGGCACACGGTCCAGAGGGACATACAGTGAGCAGTTCAGAGTAAGTAGTAATAGAGACTAGCGTGTAACTCCACTCTCTAAAACCAAGACTGATATCTCAGCCACTCTTAGGTTACTCTAAGAAGCAGGGAGATGTGTTTATTTTGTGAGAATTATGGGTACTGCATCATGAGCATAGAAAAAATCAAGTGGATGTGCTTTGAGCTGTGGGTGAGCTCTTGGCAAAGGAGCAGCACTCTGTGTATTCCAAATCCTCTGGAATTTTCTAGAGAAGCAGGAGGAATAAATCCCAGGACTAAGAAAAGCCGATGGCTGATGCCTTTGCTTTGATCCTGGTCCTGTTCCTGTAGCTCACACAGGCTGTGGCTCTGTCCAAAGGCCAGCTTATGGTGGTAGCTCATCACCCCATTTCAGAGGTGAGTTTTGCCCCTCTGAACTTACCCTCCCAGCCAGCCTCATGCAGTGTATTTGGATATTTTTCAGCACGTGTGCTGCCTTTTTTTCCATGTGTTCTGCCTTTTTCCCAGCTGAGAGCAGAGCCCATGCCCCAGTTGGTCGTTGCTCTGTGAGGGTTTGGCACTGGCCTGGTGAAGCCCACGAGGCTCTTTCCAGACGCTAAGCCCCTTCCCTAAGCTTAGCGTCAGCACAGTGCAGTGTTATGAGAAAAGGGGAGCCAAACCACCTGCCTGATTCCACTTTTTTACTCCTTTACTCCTCTTGTTCGCCCTCTCTGGATGCTATTCGGGCCCGATTTGCTGCTGATTTGCCACTCCAGTCGAGCAGATAGTGGCCGTGTACCATTCTGCCTCCAAACAAAAGGCTTGGGACCATTTCACGAAAGCTCAGCGTAAGAACATCAGCGTGTGGTGCAAACAAGCAGAGGTTGGTAATCTTTTCTTGTGTTAGATCCTCCAGCACGGTCTCTTGCTTGTCAGGATGTTGATGTTCAGTTTGCACGATGCTTGCGTGGATAACCACACCTTCCTTCACAGTGTGAGGTGGGAATCACTCAGGAGGCTCTTGTGGTACAGGTAATAAATTTTCTCTTGGTATTTGTGTCACCAGTAGCAATACGTCAAGACCTGTCTGCCAATGGAAGCTGTGCACAATAATAGTCACAATAATGATAATAAATGTTGATTTTTCTGCTGATTTTAATATTAAAGCAAAAAGGATTTCTAGAGAGATGTTAAAAAAAACAGCTCTGAGTTTCATCAGGATCTTTTCTCGTGTTTTTATGTGATATTTCCACCTTGAGAGGTGGAAATAATGAACAGATGATTCTGCTGTTGATGATAATCAACAGCAGATGAACCGCCTGGAAAGCTTGAGGGAGGATGTTCTCATGTTTATGTATTTATCCCATGAAGTGACATGATGAAATATGTGGTTTAAAGATGCTGATCAGGAAGGAGCTGGTGGAAGAAGGCTTGTCACTCCCACTGCTCTCCCTGTAGGAAGAAGAATAATTCTTAGTCCAGTAAGATTTGATAAAATCAGATAAGGGAGTCAGGCGGAATGTCAGAAATAAGGAAGCCAAGGTGAAGAAAGGGTGTCTGTTGGAAGGTGATGGGTGGTGAGATGTTTGTCCTGGGGGCTGTGATGAGATCCGTGCTGCCAGCTGCCACCTAGAGGGTGCAGGGCCTTGCACTTGGCCCTGTTGAGTCTCATGAAGTTTGATCCCATTCCTCCATCCTGTCCCGGTCCTTCTAGCTGTCATTCCTTACCCGTAGTGTAAATCTTCCTGTGGTTCTGGATTTATCTGGGATATTGAGTTCCTTACTACAAACTTGGAAAGCAAGTCTATCCCAGCAAAGCCAGGAGCTGTCTTTCACCTTTAAGATCCTTTAACATCCAGAGTGAATCTTGGCAAAGCTGAGAGGCTGCTGATCCGTGATCACCACTGTCCTGGGAACCCTGTGGGCTGGAGGTATCCCTGTGGGCCTGTGATCCCTGTGGATTGGGGCGTCCAGGCCTGTGATCCCTGTGGATTGGGGTGTCCAGGCACCTTCCTGTAGAGCTGCAGTCTGGGAAGACTCTGGATCATACCCAGCCAGGGCCCGGCAGGTACCGAGCAGGTGGTTGATCCTCCACCATGCTGGAACACTCTAAATGCCCACATTGTCCTGGGAAGTTTCCAGCTGTGATCTCCCCATGAGACTGTACCTATGGGACTTGCGAGATCCCACTGTGTCACACCTTTGTAGCAGCCAAAGAAGGAGCCAAGGTTTCTTTTGCACCTGAGAAGCCAAGAGCAATCTGATTCAGATTTACTCTGAGCCCAGTGCACCCATTCTTCCCTGCCCTCTGATCACTGGCTGTGGCTGGGGTGGGAGCTCTCTCTCCAAGTGGAGCTGTCTTTTGTTCCAAGGTAAGTTCTCCCAGTGGTAAGAGGCTGTGAGACCACTGGTGAGGCCTCTTTCAGGAGCACTTCAGCTGCCAGGCTCAGTCTGCTGCTCTCCCTTAGCTTAGGGACCACTCTTAAAGGAAGGTGGAAGCCACAAGATGGAGCTTCTTGGTACAGATTTTGGCAGATACTCAGATATCTATAAAAATGCTGCTAGTGTACGGTACATTTTTAGATGTAATTTAAAATGTGTCTTCATTGTAAATATCAGATGCTGGCTAAAGGGTCTCTCAGCCTTTTGGAGTCACCTTGAGGAGGTCCCTGTATGTGCAGGGGGGCAGCTGTAGCTTGGTTTGCTCTGTTCCAGCTCAGGTTGTGACTTTTGGCTCCAGAGAATTAGGGCTGGCTCCAGTTCCTCATGGTTCACACAGCAAGACTGAGCTGCCTCATCACAAGAGCAGAAGGGAGGTGGAAGAGTCAGTAATGCCAGTAGTACTGACAGAGTGACTTGTGCTGGATATTGCCCTTGAGCTAATAATCTGTGCCAGTTTTTAAATCATGTCCTGGAGTTGTGTTTTGCAGACCTAGATTTCAGGAACTTTTCATCCAGCCAACCTGTTCCTCGAAATCTCTATTGAAATCCCCTCTGCTTTCTGAACCCCAGGAGATCCGTAACATCCACAATGATGAGCTGATGGGCATTCGGAGAGAGGAGGAGATGGAAATGTCTGATGAAGAAATAGAAGATCCATCAGAGATGAAAGAAACGGAAGAGTCAGGTAAAATCCCTTTTTACAGCGCATAACGTGCTTCTCTTCAGAGGTTTCTTTCTGGCAGTGGGAAGCCATTTCCCTTGTCCTGTCACTCCATCCTTTGTCCTAAGTCCCTCTCCAGCTGTCTTGAGCCTCTTTAGGCCCTGGAAGGGGCTCTGAGATCTTCCTGGAGCTGTCTCTTCTCCAGACTGGACACCCCCAGCTCTCCCGGCCTGGCTGTAGAGCAGAGGGGCTGCAGCCCTGTAGTATCCCGAACAACAGGAGCCGTTCCTTTGGGCGCTCAGTTTTTGTAACGCGAGCTGCTGAGCCCCTGTGCAGGGTGGGGAGGGCAGCCAGGGGTTTCTTGCTGTCTGTTGTTTGATTGCTGTGCTGTCCCCAGCGCTGGTGTCGCAGGTGGAGGCGCTGAAGGAGGAGAACGACAGCCTGCGCTGGCAGCTGGACGCCTATCGCAACGAGGTGGAGCTGCTCAAGCAGGAGCAGGGCAAGGCCTCCAGGGACGAGGACACCACCAAGGAGCAGCAGATGAAGCTCCTCCAGCAGGCTCTGCAGGGCATGCAGAAGGTGGGCCTGAAATTTTCCACAGCTGGGGCCGTGCAGCAGAGGAAAGAGGCTGTGAGGGGCGGCAGAAACACCTGGAAAAACACTCTGGATTTTAGCAGGATACAAACTGGCAGGAGGGAAAAATGTTGTTGTGTCCATTGTTACTAAAAAAAGCCCCCAAAGCAAATATTGATACCAGGGATTATGTGTGAGCTGGTAAGTCCCATGGAAGCAATCCATAGTTAATGGATTCCTTGTGTGCTCTTTACTGTAACTTCCAAAGTACCAAGTCAGCCATAACCAGCTGAGTAAGGAAGTGGGAAATCCCATCCATTGGGAATGGAATTACTGCCCCATGTTTACATAACTGTGCTTTTTTCTGTGCTAGTAGGGAAAGGTGTTTCTAAGGTACACTGTGGATCCTTCTTGTTTTATACTTCATCTTGTAATGGTTCTGGATGCTATCTGTCTGGCCTTCGTGGAAAAGCCCTTCTAAATTTTATGGTCTTTGAACAATAGTGGAAGGCAGGTTAAGAGTTTATCTTTCTCTTCCAGCATCTTTTGAAAGTCCAAGAGGAGTACAAAAAGAGAGAAGCTGAGTTGGAAAAAGTGAAAGAAGACAAACTGAAAATAGAAACATTACTAGAAAACCTGAAGGAGCAGGTATGTGCTATGCAGGCCTTCCTTGTGCAGGTTTTGTGGTGAAGGACATCTGTCCTTCTGCACTCCTAGTGAGAATGCCCAGCCCTGGTTTGGAGCAGTTGTCCTTGGGAAGTGAGGAAAAATTACCTGTCAAATTGCAGGATGTCTGTCAGGAATGGACCTGCAGTTGCTTCATGTACCTGTGAAACAATCTCAGCAACTATATAAATAAAACAGGAGCTGAACAGTGTACAGGGGTATCACGACTGGAATGGGTTTTCTGCAGCCTGAGCTTTTAAAAGATATGAAAAATGGTCTCAGTTATCAGACACTGATATTTTCAACTGTGGTTTAGGAGCACATTTTGATCTGCCCTCCATAAAACACTTTGGAACTGGAATTTTTTGTGAGTGTTTTAATATTTTTATTCTTGCTGGGTTTATTCCAGACAGAAATCCATGCAAAATTCCAAACAGAAATCCATAGTGCTGCTTCTCTTTTGTGGTTTGATCCACTCTGATTTGATTGTGGATCAGGGCTTGACTCTGCACTTGCCTGGTCCTTTCCTCTGTAGCGCAATTACACAAGAAGCATGAGGCAGCACTTCCCCCTGGGCCCACAGAGCCAGATATGGGGTTTATCTCATTTTACATCTTCAGTCCCACTTTTTTGTGCCGGGAGCTAGGGAAGATAATAAATGTCTTTCTACTAACTAAAAATGGTTCTGTGTATTCCAGTAATCATCAGAGCAGGAGCTTCAAAACAAAAATAACTGATTATCATCAGTAATCTTTCCTTTCTTTGCCCATATATAGCAGAGCATGGCAGATGAAGAGGACAAGGAGGGAGATGCAGCTGAGTGCCAAGGGAGTGTAAGTCCAAGAGCTGCTGCTCTGGGATAATGGAAGGTGTCCCTGCCTGTGGCAGGGGGTGGGCCATGGTGGGCTTTAAGGTCCCTTCTAGCCAAACCCATCCCATGATTCTGTGATCTCCAGAAGGCATCATGTGGGTCTGCAGTGTAGCTGCTGGGCTGCAGTCCCTGGATCAGCTTCCATAGGGCAGAGCTCCTCTTTCTCCTCTGGAAGCAAATGTGGAAGCTCAGGCCATTCAGGCACAGCCTCAGCCCTGTGAGCTGAGAACTGCACTGGTGTAAGAATTTGAGCAAACCCAAGGGGCCATTCAGTTCTATTTTTGTCACTGGCCTGCCTCCAGCCCATCTCACTGGTCACTGGAAGCTGTTCCCAATTATAGCTGTCCACAGCTCCCAGGCCACTGGAATTCCTCATAAAACTAGGGAATAAAAGCAAGTTCTGCTTTTAGTGCAGCCACTGTCTTTTCATTGTTGTGTTTATGTCAGGGATAATAAATGATGCCAAATTCTGTTTTAGTTCAGTACCAAAACTCAAGTCAGGGACAGTCTGATCCTAAGCCCTGTGCAGCCCCATGGCACTTGATTAATCCCGTTTGTGTCAGTTTGGGCATTTGAAAAATAAACCTCTGCAGCCTAATCAGTCATGGCAAGGCCACAGTCTGGTTTGTGCTTTGGTGTTTAAAGCAAGGCCCTTCTGGAGCAGATGTCATGTCAGGGAGCAGGACTGGTGCAGGGTGCATGGTGGCATCTGCTGAACTTTGTGACCTTTTCATCTCACTTGGTGGAGCACACCCAGCACCATGGACGCAGCTGTGCTTTGCTGGGAGCGTTTTGGAAAATAAACAGCAGATACAGCAGTGATGGGTGCAGTGACTCAGAAAACCAGGAGAACACTCTTGCATGCTCTGTGGAGCCTGCACAAGCCAGTGCCTGGTGTGCCAGCTTGTCTGGAACGTGCCCTGTGGGTTTGTTTGCAGGAGAGCAGCACGTCCAGAGTTTGTGCCTGTAGCCAGGAGAAGGAATGTCCAGTGGAGAAGACCTTGAGCAACAGCCCTGTGAAATCTGAGCGAGAAGTTCTCTTAGTTGGTGAGTTCTGCTGGCTTGGTGGTGATGCTGGGGACCTAGGGGCACCTGCTTCAAAGTGACCCTGCACTCCTCCTGCCCACCTCTGGCTCCTTTGCTTATCCCAGGGGAGGTGGGAGTCCTGGAACTGAGGAGAACCTCGAGCTTTGCTGGGGTCAGGTGTGACCTTGTGACACCTGGCTGCCTGCAGGGGCACAGGGCTGGTGTTCCCAGCTGGCTGTTGTCTCGTGACAATGACCTTTGTGCTGTTGCTTTCCCCAGGGATAATTTCAACGTTTCTCCACGTGCATCCGTTTGGAGCCAGCATTGAGTACATCTGCTCCTACCTGCAGCGCCTGGACAGCAAGGTGGGTGTGGGCCAGGTGGGCATAGGGACAGATTGGGCTGGACAGTGAGGCCTGGGCTCTACTCCCTGCAGAAATCTGCTGGAAGAGGATGAGGGATGGGATAAATTTTTGGATCGCAGGATGGTTTGTGTTGGGAGGGACCTCAAAGCCCACAGTTCCACGTCCTGCCATGGGCAGGGACACCTCCCACTATGCCAGGTTGCCCAAAGCAGCCCAGCTTTGGGGTCCACCACTAGCCACATCCCCAAGTACTCCCGTGTCCCACTGGCTTTGTGCTCCTTTTTGGAGTAAATGGTAGTGACTGTGCAAAGGCTCCTGGATGTAGGAAGGAATTGCATCTCATTCTCCTCTATCCTGGTCTCCAGCTGTTTTCCTTAAAGAGCCCCAGAGACAGAAGGCCCCACAGGCATGGGAATCCTGTCTTGGGATTGGAACTTATCCAGCTGCCTGTGTTTATAACTGAGTGTTTAATTAATCCTTTCCTAAGAAAATGTGGCTCCCTGGCCTGGCTCACTCCAGCCTTATGAAGACAGAGTTAATAATTTTATCTCCTCATTCTAGGTTGGAATTTGTCTGTGCCCTTTATTTTGGTTTGGAGCTCCTATAAAACTGCAATCATAGCACTCAGCTGCTTTCTGGAACTTCTTTGGTACCCACAGTGCAGAGAAGGGCTCCTGGAAGCTTCTGCTCAGGAAAGCCCCTGTGCAGAGCCCACCCTTTAGCCTATGCTGTGGTGTCAGTCTCTTCGTGTTCACTCACACTTAGAGCTGTTCCCGTTGTCCTTTGTGTTCCCTCTGAGCTCTTCTGTCTCCTCCTTGACTCTTGCAGGAGCTCAAATTAATTTGGGATGTTATTTTTAACCCTGAGCAGATCTTTGGGTTTGAGGTGAGGCAGGAGGAGGGGGAGTACTTGGAAGTACAACCTGGTTTTTTGAAGCTGCCAACAGGAAAGGAAGGGGAATATCCTTCCCCTGTTCCCAGTCCATCATTCTTGCCAAGAAGGTCAGCAGAGAGCACAAAAATTAAGATCCAAGGTGGTTTGGAGCCATTGAAGAGCCCTTCAGAAGTTGCCTGCAGCCCTGAGTGTGGCTTGGCAGGACCATGGGCTCACCTCAGGTTCCTTCTCTGCAGTGGTGCAACCCCAGTCTTAGCTCTTGTCTCTGTTGGACACAGCTCGCGGTGTCCCAGCATTATCCCCAGGAGTTCAGGGAAAGCCTGGATGAACTTCAGCTGTGTATCTGTTTGAGTTTGAATTATCACCAGCCATCAGGGCTTCCATCTTCACTTTCAGGCCTGTTTTCTTCGTGTTCCCACAGATCTGCACAGCGGAGGTGGAGGTTCTCATGACACGACTGCAGAACACATTCCGGCAGGAGCTGAGCGGGGTCGGGGCCAGCCTGGAGAAGAGGTGGAAGTTTTGTGGCTTTGATGGGTTGAAAATGACTTGAGCTTTGACTTCATGCTGGAAGCAGTGGGATATGGATGCTGAGAAAACCCAGGATGCTCCTCCCTCTGTTCCCAATGATTCCCTCACACCACAGCCTCGGGGTACAAAGTGTAAAAGTGAAACCAAGTCCAGAGCACCACTGGAAGAACCTCCTAGTTCTGCAGCTCCTTTGATCAGTTATTTGTTAATGGGCAAGTGCTGTTCAATATAATTGGGGAAAAAAGCTCCTGCCTGACCCTTTGAAGCACAGCGTGTCGACTCTGTGTTCTGCCAATGTTGTATGTGCTTGTGTGCCCAAATTCCTCCTCCTCAACCTTCCTTCTGCTAGGAACAGCCACAGACTGTCCTGAAGCAACAACAAAGGGGCGTCTTCTGGTTTCTAGATCACCAAAAGGGGAAAAAAAAGGCATTTTTTAGATATTTCTAGGAGTAAAAACTAAGGTATGTTTAAACAGAAGATTTAGATGGCCAAGGAATTGGTTCTTTTTTATGCTGTTTTCTCTGTCAGCAGTTAAGCTGAGGTGGGCAGAGGGGGATTCTGGCAGTGCCACTGGTGCTCTGGGTCAGTCTGTACAAAATCTTTTCCATGGGAAGGGTGTTTAATTTTCTGGGGATGTGGGTGGAGCAGAGCTACATCAGCCTGGCTTTTGGTGATTTTTACCGTCCAGTTCCTCCACCTGCTTTTCTTTGGAGACCAAGCTCAAGCAGCACAGACTCCTCTGCTCCTGAACCTTCCCAGCACTGTTCCTCATGTTCCAAGTGCATGCCAGGCTCTCGCCCAGCTCAGCCCAGCCAGCTTGCCCAGAGCCCTCTGCATCCTCCTGCCCGCAGCAGCCCCACGTTCCCAGCCTGGCATCACCTGCAGAGCTCACAGTCACCCCAGGCAGTATTCCCGTTCTGCTGGACATCCCAACGTGTTCCCAGCGCGGCAGCTGGCACTTTTCCTGCCCCTCCTGTTTGTTCCCCATGCCCCAGGTGTTGATGCCCTTCACTTGGGCTATTGATCCCACCTCATCTTTGGGGGAGAAGCCCCAATTCCTGTGTTCCTCTTCTCAGGCATTTCCTGAGTGTGTGACACATCCCCAACCTTGGTGTCATCCTGCCAGGTGCTTCTCCACCCTGTGCCATGGCCAAGGTGGTGCCCAGGTGAGTACAGGGACATTTGTGTTGTGTTCCGTTTACCTGGCACAGACACCTGGTGTATGAACCAATTCCTCATCCCACAACCCTAGAATTCCACTGGTGACACCAGGCTTGGAGCCAGGTATTGACCTGCTGGCTCTGTTTCTCCCCTCACCATTCCCTGCAATGGGAAGGATAGAGGAGAGCACTCTCTGTTCTCCTGCTCCCTTTCCCGCTCATCCCAAGGCCCTAAGATCTCTCCAGATCCCTTGGATTTCTTCCTGCACCTTCGTTCTCCAGCCCAGATGAACCATCCTCCTCGTTGTTGCTCCCACTGGCAGAGCCTGGCACCAGTTCTCCCCGGGCACTGGGGGAGCTGGGGTGGTCACAGAGGAGACACCCCTGCTGGCCAGGTGGGACTGTGGCACCTGTCCCTAGGAGTCAGCCAGGTGCAGAGAGGATAGGGNGAGAGGAGCCAGGACCTGTGGAACAGATCACAGCTGGTGCTGTGAAAGTGAGTCAGGGCTAGAGCACCCCAGGGTCCTGCTGCTTCCCCTCTCCCAGGGCCTTTCCAGAGGGGCTGAGGTTTCTCCCAGGAGAAATCTGTCCTGCAGATGGGCTGCTGAGGTGACACCCAGGGATGGATGACAGAGACCTTCCCGTGGAATCTGGCTGTTCCCACGTGGGCTGTTGCTCTCCCTGCTCCCAACACTGAGTACTTGCCACACTGGGAGCAGATAAAAACCCTTTAAAAAAATGTTACGAATAGTTGTGTTCCTGCAGATGAATGCTGTATTTTTAAGGAATTAAACATTTTTTTATGGGCAAATCTTGGCCCTGCTGCTTTCTTTGTCATTCCAACCCAAACCATTCCGTGGTCATGGGCCAGGAGCCTGGCTGTGGCCCATAAAGAGCTTGTGGGTGTGTTAATTGGCAAGGAAGTGCCAATTTTGGGTGTTGGTGGAGGTTTGGGAGGCTCTCCAAGGTATGTAAGCCTCTGGGAACAACCTGAGCTGTAGATCCACCCCATGAGTTCTATGAGCTCCTCAACAGCAGAGCTCCATGAGGACCCTGGATGTGGAGAGCATCCGTATGCCCAGCCTGTGCCAGACCCTGCCGGCCACTGTCATGGGGAGGATGCCAGGGAAGCACCAGGAAGGGTCTGCACAGAGAGCTGAGGTGGGAACCATCCACCGGCCTTCATCAGCCAGCCCAGGCAGCACGTTCCCAGTTCAGGTTTCACCTGCCAGCACAGCTGATGCTTCGGGGCTGTCCTGGTTGTCCCTGGATGGGCGTGGGGAAAGCTGGGGAGGGAGGGGATTGAGCAATAGGCGATCCCTGCCAAGGCTCCGTGTCTAGCGTGGGAAGCGCGGTTCCTTCCATCCAACCCTGCCCTCTCCACACGCTGTTTCTGGCTCTCATTTCTTTGGCAGAAAATTCACATTCTCATCCCCTCTCTCCTCCTCTCGGCTGTGGCAGCTCCTTTCCATCATTTCCCCGCTTCTCCTCCCGCCTGTGGGCTAGAAGGGCCCCTGGAGCCTTTGAGGAGACGCTGCTGTGAAAACCATCGTCCCAAAGGACGAGCCGGGAGCTCCAGGAGCTGCTGGTGCTGCTGCGAGAGGACACAGGCAAGGTAAATGTGGGCCCTTTGCTCCAGCTGGGAAGAGAGAAACTGCAGCTGCAACTGGGGCAGCAGCCACTGCTCCTTGGGAATGGAGGGGGCAGCTGGACTGAGCTTTCCCCATAAGATTTCCTGAAATAAGCACTAGTCCTGTTTTTGAGTTAGTGAGATTCCTGCTCCGGCATCCCCTCCAAAGGAGGATTTTTGTGGGGCTCTGGCTTTGCCCCTGCTGTGGGGCCAGCATTTCCTTCCTTGTGGGGAGCCTGGCGCCTGTCCAGGCTGAGCGAGCTCCCCTGTTCCATGGGATCCACAGCTTTCGTGTCCCCTGCAGGGGTCACTGATCCCTGTCCCCTGCAAGGACACCCCTCCCTGTCCCCTGCAGGGACACCCAGGCTGCTGCTGTGCCTCTGGCTTGGAGATGCTGGTCCTCAGCTGTTTCTAGGGACATAAATCCACACCTGGGGTGAGAAGCAGGACAGGTGTTGGGGGTTAACTCCTGGAGGATGAGCTTTGGCAGTGCCAATGGTGGTGGCATGTCACAGGGCTCCTCAAGTGGCGCCTGTGGTTGGGCGGATAAGCAGCAGCTTGTCTGGGCTTCTCCTTCCTGCCTTCTCCTTCCTGCCTTCCCTCTGCTGCTCCCTCTCCTAACTGGGATTCCTCCTCCTCCTCCTCACCCCATGGCAGCTGCATCCCCCAGGACTCCGCTCAGGCTGGGGCTGTGGCCTCTGCTGGAGTGTGGAGCTTCACCTGCACAAAGGTAATTCCCTGCCGTGTGCCTCTCTGGGGGTTTATCCATCCCACCCTACCCCATCCCATCCCCACCAGAGGCACAGGAGCTGTCCCTGGCATGTGGAGATGCTCTCACCTGTGGCAGCCAAGAAGTTTCCTGCCCTAGGCTATCCTGGGGGGGAGCAGGATGGAAGTTATAAAACCCCTGCATTTCACCTCTTTAATTTGACAGAGGGCAGAAATAGATGGGATCTCAGGAAGGAATTCCTGGCTGGGAGGGTGGGGAGGCCTTGGCACAGGGCGCCCAGAGAAGCTGTGGCTGCCTCTGGATCCCTGGAAGTGTCCAAGGCCAGGCTGGATGGGCTTGGAGCAGCCTGGGATAGTGGAAGGTGCACCTGCCCATGGCAGGGGTGGAATTGAGATGATTTTTGAGATCTCTTCCAGCCCAAAAGCTGTGTGGGATTCTGTGATGTAGCTGAATTCCCTTTTCAGTGTGCTGTTACAGGGAACTCTGAACAACTCTTTTATATTTGCTTTCTTCTTTAATTTATGTAACTTTCTAAATACCTTTAGAAACTCAAATTTCAAACCTGCCCAGAAGGAACCAGCCTCAGGGGCTGGAGGGGGGTTGGCAGAGACTGATATGGGAGCCCTGTCTCGTTCCTGGGGGTCTCACCCTCATCCCTTGAGACTTCCAGGCATTTATTTGTCATTCTTGCCTTAAGCCTCTTTGGGAGGTTCTTCTCAGAGCCCGTACTCTGACCTCTATCCTGTCTTCTCTCTGGGGCTGCTGTTGTTCTTTGGACTGTGCTGGGTGGTGCTGGGGTGGTGGCACAGGTGGCACCAGGAGGAGGTGGCACTGGGCTGGAGGCAGCCAGGTCAGTGTGGGGTGAGGAACCAGGTCCCTGTGCCTGCACACAACAGGGAGGGCTCCCCAAAGCTCTGGGAGAGGAGATGGGGTGTCCAGGGTGTGTCCATGGGCTGTGGTCCAGCCTGTCCCTGGGGTAAAGGGCTTCAGCACCTCTGGTCATGTGGAGTTGTTTATGATTTAAAAGAGATAAATTGTAGAATTGTGGAATTGCTTGGGTTGGGAAGGACTTTAAAGCTCATCTCCTTTCATGCAGGGACATTTTCCACCAGCCCAGGTTGCTCCAAGCCCTGTCCAACCTGGCCATGGACACTTCAGGGACAGAGCAAACACAGTTTCTCTGGGCACCCTGTGCCAGGGCCTCCCCACTCTCCCAGGGAACAATTCCTTTCCAATATCAAATCTAAATCTCTTCTCCTGATGCCTCCAAGGCCTTTGCTTGGAAGGTTGAAGTGAGACGATGCGATTGGGGCATCTGTAGCCCCACTAGCTCTTTGGAGCTGTGACAGACAGATAAATGTCTCCTGCAAAGACTCCCTGGGGTGCTCCCAGCAGTTGCTCTCCGGAAGGAGGTATCGCTGCTATGTGTTCCTTCCTTTCACACAGGTGTGTTTTCCAGAGGACCTTTGGCTCGGCCCCTGTGCCAGGCCCCAGCCCTGGGATGCAGCCCGTGGCCCTGCAGAGCCTGTCCGAGCTGGAGAGGGCCAGTCTGCAGGAGCTGTCGCTGTTCCGGCTGCAGGAGAGGCTGCCCGTGGGGCACCTCAGTCTGGCCAGAGGTACAGGGAGGAGAACGGGAGGGAAGGGACAGGATGGGACAGGATGGGACAGGAGGCTCCTGCTGAGGGGGGCTGAGGCTGAGCCATTCATGCTGCTCACGCCTGCACCACAGCCCGGGATGATGGCTATGGGAAGACTTTTGTTACACTTTTGTGTCATGTTTTATTTCTCATTCCTGCCTTATTCTGAGCCCCGAAGGCCTGTTCAGTCTGTGGAGGGGTTTGCGTGTCCACAGCAGTGTGAGAACATGACCCTCCAACCCCCAAACCCAAACCAGATGGGACAACTTGGCGAGGTCTCCACTGGGATTGTCTGAGTGCCCTTGGGGTGGGACAGGATTTGCTGTTTGATCCATGTCCAGCACTAAGTCCCGATGCTGGAAAGGGGCTTATGGGAGAACGGATAATGCACTGGGACATTAAAGGCTGGATAAATTTAGGAGTTCCACAGGAACTGAGCACAGAGGCCCTGTCAGGGTTCTCAGGGCTGCCTGTATCCCCCATCAGCAAACCCAGTGAGTTGGGGTTCCCAGACTCCTTCCCAAATTCACTTCTTACCCTCTTGATGTTCTTCCTCTGCCCTGGGCCATATTTTGGCATCCCAGGAGGGCAGGGGATGACACCAGCTCACCAGGTCTGGGGCTGGGGGTGCAGAGGGAGCTCGGGGGTCTCCAGCCCCCCTTCCACTCCCAGCACCTCAGGGCAGGATGGAGACCCCAGGTCTCTGGGATCCTCTTCCAGGGATGGAGCCTCTCCCAGTGCCCAGCCTCACACTGAACACCAAGTGCTTGAGGAGACACACAAGTTTGGCTTCCCATCTTAATATCCCAAAGATTTCCTGCCATTTCCTGCCAATGGCTTCATGAAGAGTCCAGCACAGCTCCCCTCTCCTTCCCAGAACTCCCAGTTGCTCCAGGGCTGCAGCACCAGTCCCTGGAGGACTTTGACCACAAACATCCTGATTCCTTTTCTATTTTTTTTTATTTTAGACTGTTGTGATCCCACTTGCGGTGACACCCTGCAGCAGCAGCTCCTCTAGGGACCAATGCAGTGCCAAAAAACCCCGCAGAGCCCAATATTTCCTTCCTGGTTGGTCACTGTGCTGCTGGATAATTTATGTTGGCTTCTACATCCATGTTCCTCATTCCAGCTGTCAGAGCTTTCCTCTAAGTCTTACAAAATAACCCAAACAAGTAGATATAAGCTGTTCCTAGGAATTCCTCAGGAATGAGGAGTATGAGACACAATAGAGTGATGTGTCCTGGAAGGATTTAGGGTGGGAAGTGAGTGAATTCTCAGTTTATTGCTGCTGGACGTGTGAGGTGGGAGTCCTCCAGAGCAGGATGGGGATTTGTGCAACCAAAGGGATGGTTTTTTGTGCAACTTTTTATGTCTGTACTCTGTAAAACATTACCAAACAGCCTTTCTGGGCCTCACTGATAGTGTAGAGCCATGGGGTCCCTCCACCCCTTCAGCCAGGGAGGATGGTGCCCATCTCTGGGAATTTTCCCCAGGCAGTGATGTCCATCTCCAGAGCTGGTCCCTGGGCAGCTGCTGCCCACCATGTGTCCCAGGGGACTCCTGGATCCCTCAGGAGTGGCTTTCACTGCAGTGTCCCCTGGCTGGAGGCTGCAGAGGGACAGGGAGCCTGTGCTGAACCAGCCCCAAGATGCTGGTGCTGAACCTTCCCCTTCTCTTCTCCTAGATGGCTCCAAAGGCATTAAATCCATCCGGCAGAAGCTGGAGAGCTTCTCAAAGGAGAGGAAAGGTGAGCAGCCTCCCTTTTACCTGGGCTTTGGTCCCTGCTCTCTGGGGGAGTGGGTGATTTTTGGTGGGGTGGGGTGGGAGGTGCCTGAATCCAGCAGGGTGCTTCATCCCAGGTTGTTCTGCTATTCTTGGAATGGCATGAGCTTGATCAAGCCTGGAAGGCATGGGAAGGTGTGCAGAATATGTGCCATGTGAAATGCATTTTCAAGATGAACACCTACAAATATGTCTATCTGCCCATTTTGCCCCAGTGTTGCTGCTTCCAGTTCTATTTTATCATCCCTTGAAGGACCTCAGTGACAACCCTGGGGCACACAGATCCTAGAGCAGAGCCAGGTGGGAATGAGATTCCCCACACTGGTACAAAGCCCACTTAAGGAAACTACTGAAATGAATGCCTCCTATTTTACTAAAAGGACTTGTAAAACCCCAGGGCAGTGCAAAGTCTGGGGATGAGGAGAGCCCTCCTCGCCAGAGGGATGGAGGGAGACAGTTATTTGGGAAAAATACTACTAATAGCAGGACTTTTCTTGAGCAGATGTAGCTGAGGCAAACCCTGGAGAAAACCAGAGGTTAGAATTTGGGAAGGATCTTTTGGTGATTTATGAAGTTGTTACTTCCGAGATGCCACAGCATCTTCATGGGGCTGTAGCCAGTTAAAGGAAGGAAACCCCAAGAAAAACTGGGACAGGCTCCAACAAGCACGCTGATGGAGAGCAGTCCCCTGTGTCTCCTTCCTGTCCCCCCAGCACCCCATTTCCCATGCCGTGCCCTCCCCCTTGGCACCCGGGGTCCCACCACACCTTTCCTGCTTTCCAGGAGGAGCAGCTCCCTCTGGGTTTGTCTGGCTCCTTGGGAACGCAGCTCCCGCTCCTGGGGACAGGAAACGCGGGGTTCCCTAGTGCAGCTCCCTCAGTGCCATGTCTGTCCCTTCCTCCTGTGTCTCCCCAGACTGCTCTCCCCACGCCTTCGGGGTCCCGCTCTCCCAGGTCATCGCCAACGACCGCGCCTGCCGCCAGCTGCAGGAGGCTGTGGGCAAGAGCCGTCGGCTCTGCCTGGAGGTGGAGGCCACGGTGACGAGGTTCCGGGCTCAGAGGCAGAAGAGGCTGGGAGTGGGCACCAGCTGTATCCGGGCACCCGACGGGGGCTTCCCAGAGGAGCCGCTTTCCCCTGTTCTGCTGGACAAGAGCTCCTGGAGCCAACGGAGGGTATGGTCCCCAAAAGGGGCTGTGGTGGTGCTGTGGGATGGGGTCATCTGAATTCAGCAATAAATGGGGTTTTCCAGGTTCTTTTCTTACTGAGTTGGTTGTGTCCCAGGCTGGGCCGGTCCCAATCTGTCCTCAGGGAAATGGTGATGTCCCCAGTCCCCTCAGAGGTGGACTGTGAGGAGGGGAAAGACCTTCACTGGCACAGCTCTTATGGAGCTGAGGTTACCAGGGGGACATTCAAGGGTCCAGAGGGCAGGACTAGATGGGATTTTAGGAAGGAATTCTTCCCCATGAGGATGGGGAGACCCTGGCACAGGGTGCCCAGAGAAGCTGTGGCTGCCCCTGGATCCCTGGAATTGTCCAAGGCCAGGTTGGACACTGGGGCTTGGAGCACCCTGGGACAGTGGAAGGTGTCCCTGTCTATGGCAGGGGTGGGACTGGATGCTGCCCTTTCCCAGAAACCCGTGAGGTCACGGCAGTGATGGATCTGTGGGGTCATTCCTGCCATCTGCAAACGCCCTGTGCTCCATCACAGGGGGCCATGTCCGTGGATTCCATCACGGACCTGAGTGATAACACGTCCAAGCTGCTGGAGGCCCTGCAGCTCTCACACCCCCACGAGCTGGACCCCCGCAGGAGCCGGGGCAAGAAGAAGCCACTGAGCCTGAACCCCATCACCTGGCAGGTGCCACAGATCGTGGACAGGTGCTGCACACACCTTGAGAGGCACGGTAAGGGCTGGAACAACTCCCTCTGTGTGGTCACCAGGACATCCTGGCCTGGCCACCCCCAAGCTGGGAGCAGGCACTGGGTTTAATGAGCATCATGGGATTCACCTGGAGGTTGGGCTCGATGTCTTGGAGGTCTTTCCCAACCTGAATGATTCTGTGAGTCCCGGGACAGGGCATCTCCCGAAAAGCATCCTGTGGAGAGTCCTCTGGGTTGGATGCAGCACCAGAGGGGAATGTCACTGAGAAGGGGATGTCACTGTGTGTGTCATCTCCTGGTGCCTCAAGTCCTGCTGCACATCCAGCCCTCACTCAGAGTGACTGTAGGGATGGGATCTCTCCTTCCCACAGACAACCCAAGGAAATCTCATGGCTCCACAGCCTTTCCTTTTCTTCACTGCCTGGAGAAGGGAAAGCCATGCAGGAGAACCCTATCCATGGTGCTGAGGTGCTCCCAGGAGCAGTTGGGGTGGCAGGGAGCCATGGGAATGCACAGCACTAACCTGCCTGTCCCCCAGGGCTCCAAACTGTTGGCATCTTCCGTGTTGGGAGCTCCAAGAAAAGAGTCCAGCAGGTAAAGGGGGACATTCACTGCATCCTCTGGCTGTGCCTTGCCAGGGACAGAGGCTTGTGTGGATGGGAATGGATAGAGCTGGCATTGGTGTGGAGAGGTCTGAAACAGAATAGAACTGACTGTGATTTTCATCCTTCTCGTTTCTTCCATCTCCAAGCTGAGGGAAGAGTTTGATCGAGGGCCGGATGTTTTCTTGGATGAGCATCAAAGTGTTCATGATGTGGCTGCCCTGCTCAAAGAGTTTCTCCGGGATATGCCCGATTCCCTGATTCCCAGAGAGCTCTATGGAGCCTTCCTCAGCACGGCTGGTGAGTACCTGTGGAGCAGAGCCTGCACAGCCACAGGAGGATTTGTGCTGGCGGCACCTTAAATCCCATGTGCCCCCTCTCACTTGGTCAGGTTGCTTCAAGTCCTGTCCAACCTGACTTTGGACACTGCCACGAATGGATCTTTCCTCACCACCCCTCTTTTCCAAAGCCTCTGGACAGCAATGGGATGGGTGTTGTGCTCCCTGGCACTGCCACATGCAGTTACCGTAATCTGTGGGTTTGCTGTGGGTTTTGTTTGATTTCTCTTGAACTGGATTATAAAAATCCCTCTGGTCCAAGACAGGCTTTGGCTGTGGGGCTGTGCAATATCCAATGTCAGCGCAGCCCTTTCTGGGTTCTCCATCCCATGGGATGAAGGGTGGGACAGTGGCCTGGCTCCCACCAGAGCTCATTCCCAAGCATATGCAGGAGGACTGGAAGTGCCTGGTAGGCTGGGCCCCTCACTAACAGCTCCTCTCCCCAGCCATGGAGGGGCAGGCACAGCTGGACACCCTGCAGCTGCTGCTGTTCCTGCTGCCCCCCTGCCACAGTGACACCCTGCTCCGGCTCCTGCGCTTCCTGGCCGAGGTGGCCCGGCATGCTGAGAGCTCCTGGGACCCCGAGGGCCATGAGGTAAGGCTGCTCCAGAGGAGCTGCTCGGGGAAAGGTAGGATGACCATAAGCTCCAGCTTGGGCTGCTGTGGTTGGAACCCAGCGGAGCTGCTGCAAGCCTGGGCGAAGGCTTTGGGAGAAAACAAATCCTTCACGGAATCCCGGGATCACTGTGGTTGGAAAAGGTGGGAAGGTGGGAATGGGATGAGTGTGTACTCCAGCACCTGAAACCCTTTGTGCTGGCCCTGCCACCAGCTCAGAGAGGACCAAACTGGACCCAGACCAACACGTCTTGCCCTCACCTCCCCCTTGTGTTCCTCCCCTGGGGTGGGTGAGGATATCCTGGGACATCCCATGTCACTACCTCCACAGTCCACAGGTTCCTTTTGTGCTTCCTTGTAGATCCCTGGGAATAAAATGACAGTGTCAAACCTGGCTACAGTCTTTGGTCCCAACATCTTGCAGAAGGAGAAGCCTGGAGAGAAAGATGCCGGTGCCCTGAACTTTGAGGACAGTGCTGCCATAATCCTGGTGCTTCAGAGGCTGATCGAGCACCACCATGCCCTGTTCATGGTACGTGGGGCTCCTCAGGGCAGCTCCTCCCGACCCTCTTTCCCTCTGAGCTCTTCCAAGAGCAGCAGGGGAAGGATTTTGTCCCTGTCGGAGATGCACACCTCGGTCTGTGCCCATCTTCTGGGAAGGCTCTGACTCCATCCTCTCTCCACCCTCCCACAGGGCACTTGCAGGCAGCAGTAAGAGTCCCCTTAGATCTATTGGAATGTGACATTTCGGGTCCCCAAAAAGCAATAATTATCCCCTTTATAAGCAATTTTTGGGGTCTGCAGGGAGCCAGAGGACTGGGGATAGTGGGGGAAAAGCAGGGGCTGAGATCCTGCTGACCCTGGGAGGTGTGGGATGTGACACCAACCCGCTGAGTCTGTGACCACGTCCTGGGGTCCTCCCAGGGCCCTTGGCTGCCTCTGCTCAGCCTCCTGCTGAGCGGGACCCCATGAGTGACGCGGCTGTGTCTCCCCAGGTGTCTCCAGAAATGCAGTGTGACGTGCTGAGGAGGCTGTTCCAGACAGACCCCGATGTCATTGAGTACCTGCTGCGCAGGAAGTTCCCTGACGTGCCGTAAGTGCCCGAGGGGGCTCCTCAGGGCACAGGGACAGCATGCCCTGCCCTGCTCGTCCTCCAGATTGCTCCTTCCTACACCACCCTGGTCAGGGGCTCCCCAGCAAAAGCCCTTCACACTCCATCCTTCCCATCCCTTGGAGCTCCCTGCTCTCCCTGTTTGCTCCTCAGCCTGTGCCAGCTCTCTCCAGAGCTCTGGTATCCACACGGCTCCTGTCCAGCCCCTCCCCTGCTCACACTGATTCCTGCTCCGCCACCAGCCTTCTCCGAACCTCCTCCATCCTTTGTCCACGTTTCCCTGCAGTCTTTGCCTGCCCTGTGTGTCCGTGTGCGGCTGCCAGCTCTGTCCATACATCCACATTTCGGGTGCAGGACGGGACAGCCCCATCGAGGCTCAGAACTGGAGCTCTTGCCCTTCCCTGAGGTTAAAGATGGTGGCTAAAAGGACCTCTTGTCCCATGAGCTGGGCCCACCATGGCACATAATGCAGGAGGGGGTTTGCTCCCTGGGGTTGGAAGTAGGGAATGGTTGGAAGCAGGGGATGATCAGGTGCCTTCAGTGGAGCTGATGACTCTTCAGTAAACACTAATTGTCCTGTGGGAAGGGTTTTCCTGGACCACGGGTCATTTCCATACCAGTCTGGATGGGGCTTGGAGCAACTTGGTCTCGTGGAAGGTGTCCCTGCCCATGGACTACATGGTCTTCAAAGTCACTTCCAACCCAAACCTAGGATTCTGTGATTCATGCTGCAGCTTCTCATCTGTTTTCACATTCCTTTTGGAACTGTCTGGAGATGGCAGTCTTTGGGATACTGCTTGAGCCCATTTGGGAGTGCAGTAGGCAATAGATGCATTTGCAAACTGCATCTCTCTTGTATTTTGCTTCCTTAGGAGCCCAGAGTGTGAGGATCCTGGGGAGGACCAGGCTCCGGCTGCTCTGCCCGGCTGGACACACAGCCTGGAGCGCGGCTCGGTCTCCTCGGACCTGTACAGCAACGTCTCCTTCCTAAACCTGGATGTTGGCATCTAGCAAGCCCTGGCCGGGCCCTCTGGACAAAACCAGGAGGCTTTTCCCAGCAAAACCCAGCCCTTGCCTCACTTTGGGGGCAGCCCCTGTGCCTGGGGGCAGAGCTCTACTTGGGGGTCACCTGCTAGGTTGGCACCTCCCTGCACGTCCAGCCACTGCCACGTCCTCAGTGCAGCCCTCCCCTGCCACCTCCTTCTCACAGGACCTTGGGGAATGAATTTCCATTCCTAGACCTGCAGGCACTGGAGCATCCCTCTTGTGGGGACAGACTGAGGGGGCTAGGACTGCTCAGCCTGGAGCAAGGTCGGCTCAGAGGGACTTTATCCATGTATCCAAATGTTTTTGTAAGGGCCTGGAGGGACAGGACAAGGGGAATGGCTTCACACTGCCAGAGGGCACGGCCAGGTGGGATATTCAGAGAAATTCTTCCCTGTGAGGGCAGTGTGGCCCTGGCACAGGCAGGGACACCTTCCACTGCACCAGGCTGCTCCAAGCCCCATCCAGTCTGGCCTTCTGGCCTTGGATGTTTCCAGGGGTGGGGCAGCCACAGCAGGGCATTTCTGGGGATAAAACAGCACTTCTGCAAACAACATTCCATATTCCACCACAGCCTGCACCCAGTCCTGGTCTGAAGGACCCAGACATCCTCGGGCACCCTGCTCAGGGCTGGGCTCTTATTTTGCAAAGGTCCCTTCCCTGTGGATCAGTACAGTCGAAATGGGTGGGGAAGCATTTCCCGGAGGAGCCTGTGCTGTGAGATAGCTTGGTGAGACCCCCTGGGAGCTGATAAGCTCCAGAGAGCAGCAGAGCTGTTTAGTCTGGAGGAACAGATAAATTTGGGACACCATGAGGCTGTGGAAGGTTCCAGAGGCCACTGGAACACTCGAGTGTCAGCTGTTGTGTCCACCATGGCTCTGGGTGGGATTGTACCTGCTGCGAGAGCAGCCCCTCGCCTTTCAAATCCCTTCCTAGGGTGGGCAGGCCTGGCACAGGGTGCTCAGAGAAGCTGTGGCTGTCCCTGCATCCCTGGAAGTGTCCAAGGCCAGGCTGGACGGAGCTTGGAGCACCCTGGGATAGTAGAAGGTGTCTCTGCCCACAGCAGGGGTTGGAATGGGATAGACTTTAAGGTCCCTTCCCACCCAAGCCGTTCAGTTATTCCATGATTCTAGGATGTGACGGGGTGCTGACACAGGAGGCAGCTCTTTGCAGGAGAAGTCCTGTTGAATTTCACTTTCCCAGCACCATAATGGGGGCAAGGGGGCACGGGGAGCTCACTGGGAAGCGCCAGCTTTCTCTGGCTACTACAGAACCATAAAAGTCTCCGTAGGCTGTTTATCCCTGGCTGTGTTGATGGGATATTGCTGGAAACTCCGCTTGAGGGCAGCCCGGCACCGGCCTGGCCATGGCCTCCTCCGGCTGCAGAGACTCTGCCTCCCACAGGAGCAGCCCCGGCGCTGCTGGAGCACACAGGGCTGGCTTAGAGCTGTTCCATTCCAGCTCATGAAATAAACCCCCTCCCCAGCCAGCTGCAAAGCTCACTCGTGGAGCCTTGGCGTTGCTCTGGACCTGCTCTGGAGGGGCTGGCTGGCTTTTGTCATGCTCCAGGTTCTGTTCTCATGGGCTTTTTGCCCCTGCAATCCTCGGGGGTCACCTCAGAAACAATGGGGAAGGTTCTGTCTTGATCTTTCCTGATCCCCAGTGCTGGCACAGGAGGGGTTGTTGCTGTTGGGGGTGTCTGCTTTAGGGGGGGTGGTTGCTTTTGGGGGGTGGTGGTGAATGTTTGTGGGGTGGTGAATATTTGGGGGGAGTCTGCTTTGGGGGGGTGGTGGCTCTCAGGAGCTGGTCACTGTTTCGGGGTGGTTGCTGTTTGGGGGGATCATTGCTGTTTAGGGAGAGGTTGCTGGTTTTGGGGGCAGCTGCTGCTACTGGGGTGGTTCTGGCTGGTTTTTAGCTCCAGCCCCACCAAACCCACCTTGAGCCCCTCAGCACCAGTGGGGTTTCCCAGGCAGAGACAGGCCTAGGGCCTGTATGAGGGAACAACAGGGAGTATCTTGCAGGAGTGGCATGGGCTGCTTGGATTCATGGCTGAGCTTAGAGTCAACAGAAAAGAAAGCAGAGGCCGAGCTTGTCTTTTTTTAAACCCATGTGTCTCCCTCATGCTGCTGACCAGGATCCAGGGCAGGGCCCACACACAGAGCTCTGGGCTTGACAGCTCTCTGGGAAACCTGTGGGAGAGAACTGCAGAACCGTTGAGGTTGGAAAAGCCGCCCAAGACCACCAAGCCCAACCATTCCCCAGCACAGCCAAGGCCACCACTGCCCTGTGTCCCCAAACGCCACATCCACACGGCTTTTAAATCCCTCCAGGAACGAGCACTCTGCCACTGCCCTGGGCAGCTGTGCCAGGGCTGGACAGCCCCGTCCATGAAGGAATTTTTCCTGACATCCAACATGACCCTCCCCGGGCACAGCGTGAGGCCGTCTGTCCCTTGTTCCCCGGGAGCTGAGCCCGACCCCCGTGTTCCCCCTCGTGGCCGGGGTTTGTCGGGAACGGGGCCGGCCGGGGACGTTTGGGGGATGACCCCGGACTGCCCCGGTCCCGCGCGGCCGCTCTGGGGGCGGAGCCTCCCGGAGGCCCCGCCCAGCCCCCGGTGCGCGGCCAAAACCGGCGGGAGCGGAGCGGGAGGCGCCGCAGCCGCCGGGAGCGGAGCGCAGGGAGCCGAGCAGCCGGTAAGTGCCGAACCGAACCAGGGGATGCCGCCTCCTCGGCACCCCCCGCCCGCAGGGGCTCCGCTCCTGTGTTCTCCCGCAACCTCCGGGCAACCCCCGGGAGCGAGACGGAGCCGGGGGCTCCCGGACTGTCCCGGCCCGGCATGGTGTCCTTACCCCCTCGCTCCGTGTGCCGCCAGGCTGGCCCGGGCAGCTGGGGCTGCCCCTGGATCCCTGGCAGTGTCCAAGGCCAGGCTGGACATCGGCGCTTGGAGCAGCCTGGGTTAGTGGAAGGTGTCCCTGCCATGGCAGGGGGTGGCACTGGATGGGCTTTGAGGTCCCTTCCTGCTCAAATCCTTCTGGGGTTCTATCAAGCCTGCGTAGGACCAGCTCTTACTGGGCTGGGCCCGAGCCCAGCGGTGGGATGAGCGGGAGGGAAGGCTGAGCTGTCCGAGGAGCTGGGTGTGCTCGGAGCAGTGCTGGCCACTGCCTGCGGAGACGGGACCTGGAGCCTGGCTCTGCCCATCCCCAGTCTGGGCTGCTCCCAAGAAGCTCTTGCTGGCCCTGCCTGCCAGGTGGGTACCCCGACACGCCCATGTTGCCCCCAGCGATGGCTGAGGAGCTCAGTGAGCTGCTGAGGGAGTTCGACGAGGTCATGGAGGACTTTGACCGGGGCCCTGCGAGTCAGTACCAGCAGCACCTGGAGGAGCTGAAGAGGAAAGCGGGACAGAGTGTGTATGATAGTGGCATCGATGAGCTGGAGAGTGAGTCTGAGGCTGGGGGATGACACTGGTGAGCTGGAGAGTGAGTCTGGGGTTGGGGGATGAGGAGCCCTGGGGGGAGGATGGTGTCTGTCAGGGTAGGAGCTCTGTGGTTCCTCCATGGAAAACGTCTTGCTGCTGATGCTACCTGACTCATCCCTGGTGGGCTGGATGAGCAATAAGGGGGGATGACCACTAGATACTGGCCCAGGACCTGCCAAGATCTCCCAGGGCTCCTTGTGCCAGGCTGGCTGCTGCAGGACTGTGAGAGGCTGGGGATAACCCAGCTCCCTGTAATAACCCTGTCCTTGTAACTGTGCCCAGACAACCTCTGGTGCTCTTTGACCTGAGAAAGAAACTTGGTTCCATTTTTCCAAGCATTCCTCAAAGCAGGGGAGGAGCAGATGGGGTCTCCAAGAGTGTGCCACCCTGTGCCAGGGCATGATTGGGCCGTGTTCCTGCAAAGTGTTCATCAGGTGCCTGTGCCCAGGGCCAGGGACTGATGCTCTCTATCTGCAGGTGCCAGCACGTCCCCAGGAAGCAGCCTCAACTCCAGTGAGGAGCACCTCAACACCCCAGCTGACGCTTATCCCACCAAAGGTGAGCCTTGCCCCACCCAAAGGGGTTTGCAGGGCTTCCTTCTCTGTGCTCAGCTGGGCTTGGCAGTGACAGCCAGCCCTGGACTGGGGGGTGCCAATGGAGCCCTACAGAGTGGGAACGAGCCCTGGTGTCCAGGCAGGAGCATGGAAGAGGCAGAAGTTGGATTGGGACTTTCCCAGTTGAGCCTGGACTGGCTGGGACAGACACAGCTGGAGCAGCTGTGTTAGGAACAAGGGTTTGGGGTCTTTTCTATCCCCGGTGAGAGAGGGAATGGGAAGACCTGACCGTGGTTTTCCCCACTAGCAAAGCTTGGAGACACGCAGGAGCTGGAGGAGTTCATCGCAGACCTGGATAAAGCCTTGGAGGGTACGTGCCCAGCCTTGATCCCTGCACTTCCCATACTGGGGGACACCTGGGCTGGGGGCTGGGGCTCCTCTGCTGCCCCGACTCTGCACAGCCTGGCCAGCACCTCCTCTGCCTGGGGGTCCTGCTGCAGGGGGCTTGGGACTTGATTTTGGCTGCAGTGGTGGAACCCTTCCTTCTTTTCTTTTGGGGAGGGGCTCATGGATGTCACCTTCCTCTTCAAGCTCTTTCAGCTTGGGAAGAAATTCCATGGCTTAAGTGTCTTCCCCCCCCCCCCCCCCCTCCACGTCCTCAGAGGAAGCGNCATGGCTTAAGTGCCTGCCCCCCCCCCCGCTTCCTCAGTGTCCTCAGATGAAGTGTGGTGCTGGTGCCTGGGGGAGAGGACTGGGGACGTGAAGGCCGGGTTAGTCCTGGCAATGAAGCCCAACAGCACAGCCTGCAGAGTTGTTGATGGTTTTGGGAAGCTGCTCAGGGACCTGTGGCCCTCTGCTTGCAGCCTCCCTCCAGCTGCTGCTCAGAGGCTGCTCTTTACTTGGGGCGGAAAGTGGGCAGGAGGAAGCAAAGGATCTTTCCTTGTGGTGTGTCCTAACCTGCCCCATCAGGACGGAGGAGAGTGGGTCTTCGCAGTGGCAGGGAGGGCCAGCCTCCTCCTCCAGATGTTTCTCTCCTCGTAAGAGCCTGGGGGTGTCCCTGTAAGAGGGGGTGATGCTGTGCTGGGCATCTCTGGCACCTGTACCCAACGGTCTGGAGTTTGGCTGCTCCCCGATGGCTGCTTTGCTGGGGAAACTGAGGCAGAAGCCGCTTCCTCCCACAGGGACCCTGCATGAGGGGCTGGAGGCAGAGAGAACCTGGTTAAAAAAACATTTCCCCCCACGCAGGCTGTGTAAGGCACAGTTCTGGTATCTGTTCCCATCCCTGGTGTCCAAAATGACGTGGCTGGTGGGAAGTGTTCCTTTGCAGGCCCCAGCCATGCTGGGAGGGAGGGAGGGAGGGAGGGGGCCAGTGCTTACCCCCTGCCCCAGATTTCTGCTCTAACCCTGCAGACTGTCACCATCCTGTCTGTCTTTCTGTAGAGATGTGAGCTGTGGTGTGGAGTCTGGAGAGGAGCAGCCCCAGCCCTGCGTCTCCCTGATGCTGCCTCTGCTTCTGCACCCCTGGCTGGGGTGGGGACGGCTCCTGTGCCGCGCCGGGGACAGGGACGGGCAGTGGGGATGGATCCGGCCATGGGACCATGGTTGCAGGGCCCTGCCAGCGCCGGGAGAGGACAGCCCTGGGCGGGCACCGCGCCCTGCCCTGCACGGGGTCTGGCGGCTCCAGGCACCAAGGGGTTTGGGGGGGGAGGGGGGGAAGCTGGGCTACTGTTGAAGCCCCCAGAGTGATTTTGGGGAAGATCAGCTTGCAGGACATCAGTGTGACCTCAGTGTCCCCCCAGGCCAGGAAGCCCCATTCCTTGGTGGCATCTGCCACTGCTGACCTTTGCTTTGCATGGGGAACCCCAAATCAGGCCCCTCTCTGCCCCCGCAAAAGTGCCTCTGCCCCAGCTGCTGCTGTAAATACTGTAAAAAAGATGTTTTGTGCTGTACAGAGGGCACGTAGTTCTGTGAACAGGATTTGAAACCTCTGCCTGTCTGTGTCCATCTTTTTCCCTTCGGCAGGGGTGGGAGCAGGAGTTGGGGCTGCCAGCTGGTGGGACTGGCATTGGAAAAGGGGGAGGAGACCTCAGGGAAGCAAGTTCAACAGCATATGCATGGACTAAGAGGAATATCAGGAAAATGCCTTGTCCTCCCTCCCCTTGGCGCTTGGACAGTGTGGGGTGGGAGAGGGTGTAGAGTCTGTGCCTTTCTCCACCTGCTCAGGGAGAGGGGCCACTGCCTGTCATCCTCTGGTTGGATGGCCCTGCTCCGGGGGTCCTGCTTCCAAAGGGAGGTGCTCTGGTGCCATTTCTCCTGGGTATCGCCCCTGTCAACAGCCTGGGAACAAGGCCCAGGGATGTGGGTTGGCAGCTCTCTGCCAAGCTGAGCTTCAAGTGAGGTTTGGCTGCGGATAGGATGATGGGTCCCCCCGGGATTCCCCTTCTGTCTTTCCCCCTGGAGTTTCCCCTCCTTGGGAGGTGCCACCATGAGCACCGGGATGACAGAAGAGAAAGCTGTGGCTCTGCCCATCCCCCTCTTTCCCTGTGATCCCTACGTGGAGCAGGGTCACGTGTGGCTCTGCTGCAGCTTGTGTGAGTAGGACAGGGGCAGTTTCTGTCTCTACCCTCATCCCTGGTCCGTGGGGTACTGAGCAGGAGGATGTTGGACACCCTCTCTGCCCGTGGGTGACTGCTGCTGAGGAGACTGAGCACACACGGATCCCAGCCTGGTGGTGCTGGTCCAGCAGGAGGGTGGCAGCCCCTGGGCAGGGCCGGCAAGGGGACTCTCTGGGCTGTTGCTGTCCCCATGCTGTGTGATGTGACCACTACTGTCCGTCACAAACGGACCCTGAGGGGCAGCCAGGAGCTGGGGGTGAGAGCCTGCCGAGGTGATGACGCTCAGAGATGTCTGTGACACTCAGGCATCTGCCTGTGAGGCTCTGTGGGGACACACAGCCCCCATCACTGGGGCCGAGGTGGTGTGGGGACTGTCGCCACTGTGCTGATGGCAGCAACCCCATCAGGGTCGCTAAGGATGTTTTTCCCCTCTGAGTCACAGTGATGCTCCGGCTGTCACTGTCCCCAGGTCCCATTCGCCCCCTTCCACCCCCACAGCAGCGGCAAATATTGCCAAGCTACAGAAATAAATACTTTCCAGCCCCAACTCTGAGGTTATCGGCTGAGGCCAATAACCCCCGCAGCCACAGCACAGCTCTGGTGAGGCTCTGGGGGTTTGTTTGTTGTGAGGCTTGCCAGGAGCAGGTTGGGGGTTCAGCCTGGGCTCCTCCAGCCCCTCAGGATTGGGATGGGTGGGTGGGAGCTGCCCCTGTTCTATGGCTGAGCTGTCCCATCAGCACAGGAGCTTCTCCTGCCCCAGTGACACAGACCTCAGCATCTGCTTGGGCTGGGGCTGGGGGGCTCAGTGGGTGTCACTGGGCACTCCACAGTGCCAGTTCTATGTGTGGGGTGACAGAGGCCTTAATGCCAGTCCCGCCCAGCCTGTGCTCACAGCAGATCACCCTAAACATCTGTGCTGGGTTTCCCAGGGCAGTGGTGGAACCCCCACCCCTGGAAATATTTACAAAACATGTGAATGTGGCATTTGGGGACATGGCTTAATGGTGGCTTTGGCTTTGCTGGGGGAACAGTTGGACTCAATGGTCTTGGAGGGCTTTTCCCACTTAAATGATCCCATGATTCTGTGGCTTCTGCACATTGCTGAAGCAGCCCCCTTTGGGCACAGGGGCTCTTCTGCAGGGACATGGGTTGTTTGGTTTTTTTTCCTGGGAACCCCAGCAAGAGCTTGGGGACACACCAGAGGTGGCACTGAGATGGAGGTTGTGACATCCATTGACCCATGCAGGGAGAGTTGTCCAAGGGCTGTTGTACAGCTTAGAAGGAACCCTGACCTTGCTCCCACACTCACAGGGATATAAGGCTGAGGGGGTGGGGAGTCAAGGACTCTGTGGGTTGGAGGGTCCATGAGCTGGGGGTCTGCTGTGCGAGAGGGTCTGTGGGTCACAGGGTCTGTGGCCCTGCACGTGCCCTGCAGGTGCTGCAAAATCAATCAGCAATGTCCTGCATTGCCAACACGCACATCCTGCAATACAGGCGGTTCCTCCCCAGGGTCCTGCTCCCCACAGCAGAAAAAGCATCCAACCCAGCCCTGGCCAGGTTGGAGTGGGGCTATGCTGCTGCACAGGGCCACCAGCAAGGCTGTCACTGCTGCCTGCTGCAGTCCCCAAGGGCTCCCGTGTGTTTTCTCAGAAGCAGCGGCAGCAGGAAGTGGGTGACCCGAGTGAGGTGGCTGCACAAGCCTGCAGAAGCTCTCACAAGCCCAGCTCCCACTGATGCCTTAAGTTTTAGCTTTTATACCTTTTAGAAACTGTGCTGTTTTAGTGGGTAGTTCTGGGTTTCATACTAAGTGCTACTAAGCTCTCTTCACAGAGTAGATAAACAAAACAATTCCTTCTCTAGCTTGAAACCAAAGAAAACTTTCAAGCCCAAGAACAAAAACAACAGTGAAGTGAGAAGAAAAAACAAGAAGGATGGAGCTTCTTAACCTGAAGCTGTAGTTAGACAATGTGACTCTAATATGCTAATAAACCAGAACTTATAAAAGTGTGAGACCTCATGACTGGTTGTCCATTTTTGTGACCATTTTGGGGTGCATCTTGGGTGTGGTCTGGCCAGACTCTTGTACAGCCCAAGTGTACCCATTGAAGCCTTTTTATAAGTACCTACTTTATCCTTTTACTCTGTCTAGTCTCTATTCCAAGTCAGCCTCTAAAAGGCAAGTCTCTAAAAAGCACAAGCCCGGCTCCCACAAGCCCAGCTCCCAGCAGCCCACGGGGGTGTTTGCCGGTGGAGCAGGCACTGGGTCCCACACGCTCTCTCCCACGGTCCCCAGCGAGCCCCTTTTCCAGGCTGGGGGATGCATCTCTGGGTTGGAGCAGATCTCCTGCATTCCTGGGGCCCTAGATGAACGTGCTGGGACATGGAGGTGACAGTTCTTGTGGAGGTGGCCCTGGCTGGCAGCCGGTCACCTCCTTCCTGTACTGCATGGGAGGGCACTGCTATAGGGACCACTTCTGGGCAGGTGTTGCCTGTGTCTCCCTTCTTTTCCCCACTCTCATATCCCCAGGAAAAAGGGATGGAGGGATGCATCCCGCAAGGCAGGACCACCATGCACATGCCAGGGGGCTGATGGAGCTAGAGAAGCTCTTCACCCTGCCCAGGTGTGATGCTCCTCAGTGAAGTTTCTCCCACCTGGAAGGTTCTCCCCAGCCACTGAGGGAACAGGAAGAGTCACCAGAGTTCCCCTAAAAGAAGCTGTTGCCACTCTGCGGTTTGGAGAGGAACCTCAGCTCTCTGGGAAGTCCCCAGCTGCCCAGACAGTCTGGCTGTGATGGTGGAAGAAGCTGTAACTATTTTGGGAGACAGCCTAACCCCAGAGGTGTCACAGGCTTTCTGTCCTGTAAATCCCCCTCACATATTTTTGTGGAATCCCAGGATGGTTTGGGTTAAAAGGGACCTCAAAGCCTGTCTCATTCTACCCTCTGCCATGGGCATGCACACCTCCCACTAGCCCAGGCTGCTCCAAGCCCCAAGGTCCAGCCTGGCCTTGGGCACTGCCAGGGATCCAGGGGCAGTCACAGATTCTCTGGGCACCTGGGCCAGGGCCTGCCCACCCTCCCAAGGGAACAACTCCTTCCCAATATTCCATCCAGCCCTATCATCTGGCAGATGGGAAACCATTTCCTGTGTCCTGTCCCTCCATGTTCTTGTCTCCAGTCCCTCTCCAGCTTTCCTGGAGCACCTTCAGGCTCTGGAAGGGCTCCAAGTTCCAGGGAGAACTTCCTTTACTCCAGGTGAGCAGTCCCAGCTCTCCCAGCCTGGCTCCAGAGCAGAAGGGCTTCAACCTTTGAAGCATGGAGGGATTTTCCCACATTTACAGGAAAAGGAGAATTTGGGCCCTTTTGGGTTTGCCAGGGGTTGCTGCTGCACCCCAGGGCTGGGAGGATACCCAGCAGTGCTGGGACTTCACTGACTCCTGATATCCCTGGGGAGCCTCCGTGTGACCTCCAGCTGCTCTGGGGAGTTCCCCCTCCCGGGGATCCCAGCCCCCACGGACGGAAGGAGACAGCCTCCCCCCAGCCCCTGGTGAGATTCAGAGAGTGGCGGGCGCCTGTGGTCAGGGTTTGGTGTTTCTTCCTCCGCCCGCTGTTCCCCGCTCAGCCTCTGACTTCATCCTGCAGGTATCCAAAGAGACAATGCCGGTGGCGGTGGCCAGCGCAGCATCCTGTCCCCTCGTGTCCCCCCCTCCCCGGTCACTTCCCGGGATTGTTCTGCTCCCCTGGCCGGGCCTGGCTGCGCGGTCCCCCGGGAGCGGGCAGGGATGAGCCGCACGTGCCGGTGGCCAGCGGGGCTTTGCTCAGCGCTGGAGCACGGCTGGGGCACGGGATGGAGCGAGGAAATGTCATCCCGTCCCTGAGCTTCCTCCTGCCCGTCAGGAGCTGTCCTAGCAGCACGAGCCCCGTTCCCATCCCAGACAGAACCCTTGCTCTGACGCTACTGATCCTGAGCCAGGTCGGGGCGAGCTCAGGGGGCAGCGGATCCTGGCTGAACCGGGCTGGGCTCCCTGCTGGTTTAATGGCATTAACCTCAGAACTGAACTGATTAATCCCATACCAGGAGAATCCAGACCTGTGTCACCATTCCCTGGCTCCAAGCCTCCATTCAGGCAGGGGCTGAGCCTGCAAACACCCTCTTCGCCCTAATCCCCCGATTTCTGTGTCCAGAAAGGGGCCAGAAGCTTGCTCCCGCCGCGATCTTTGGACCTGGAATATCTGCTTATTCCCATGCAATCCTTTGTGTTTTGGGAGCACAGTGCCCAGCCATGCTTCTCCCTTGCTGTGTCCCACAAGTCTCCATGTCCTGCCTATCCAACTGCTCTGGGGAATGTTTAGATTGTAAAGTTCGGCTCTTTTACCCTTTGGCTGTGATGTTTGCTTTTTTTGGGATATGTTCATAGAATCCAAGACTGGTTTGGGTTGGGAGGGACCTTAAAGATACTGTTCCACCTCCTGCCATGGGCAGGGACACCTCCCACTGCCCCAGACTGCCCCAAGCCCCAATGTTCAGCCTAGCCTGGGGCACTGCCAGGGATCCAGGGGCAGCCACAGCTCTGGGCACCCTGTGCCAGGGCCTGCCCACCCTCCCAGGGAAGGATTTCTTGCCAATATCCCATCTACCCTTGCCCTCTCTCTGAATGTTTGAAGCCATTATTCCTGGCTCTCTGCTGGCACCAGCTGCATTCCAGCTGTCAGCCCTGGATGACCGGGGCTGGGTGGGTATTGCTGGCAGCCCCTCTGCGCAGAGACCAGGGGGATGAAGCATCCTGCTGCTCATCCCTGCAGCTGTGCACGCTCAGGAGCATCCCTCCTTCCCTCCTCCCTGCCTGCCCTCGGTGTGGTCAGCTCAGACGCAGTTCTGGGTCCCCCTGACCCCTCTGGGACAGCAGTAGGGGCTTGACCAGGAGCTGGTTGTTTCCCCCCTGAGGATTGCCCTGGTTTGTCCCAGCCTGGGAAGCGGGGGAGCAGCAGGGAGAGCAGCACCTCTCCCCTGGGTGCCCTCTCCAAGTGGGGTGCTGGAAACAGAGTGGCCCAGAGCATTCAGGGATGGCTCCTGGAGCACCCAGTGCTTTAGGCCAGGTTCTGCGGGGATCAGGTGGGTGGGAGACGAGGATCTGCCATAGCAGTAGAGGCAGAGGGCAGTGGGTTCATCCTGGGATGATGCCAAGGGCCTATGCAGGGAGCTGGGGGGACACTGGATGCTCCCAGCTCCCCCTGGCCACGTGTTTCCAGCTTCTGCTATTTCAGGACTTCCTATTTCCCTCAACAAAGTGCCTTCCCGTCAGGCTGGGACCAGCCTGGGGCTGTCCCTGCCTTGCTGGGATGGGTCTGGGCTTCACATCCAGCAGGGGGATTTGTTCTTCCTTCTGGTGGTGCTCCTGAGCATGGAAAACAATGGGCAGGAAACTGGGGCTGGGGTCTGTGTTCCTCCCCCACGGAGCAGCTCAGTCCCGGCTGAGGCAGCTGGGGGGGCTCAGCCTGCAGAGAAGGAGGCTCAGGAGGGACCTTTCCTCTCCCTACAGTTCCCCGGAGGGAGGGTGGAGCCGGGTGGGATTGCTTCTCCCCGGTAACAACCGGCGGGACAAAAGGAAAGTGTCTCACATTGTGCCAGGGGAGGTTTAGGTTGGATATTGGGAAAATTCCTTCCTGGAAAGGGCTGTCCAGCCCTGGCACGGCTGCCCAGGGCAGTGGGGGAGTGCCCACCCCTGGAAGGTGTTTAACAGCCCTTTGGATGTAGCACCTGGGGACATGGGTTAGTACTGACCTTGGCAGCTGGGATCTTGGAGAGCTTTTCCAACCCCCAACATTCCATGAATCTGTGATCACTCCAGGGCTCCGTGCTCTTCTGTGTGGTCTCCCAGCAGGGACCGGCCACGTTCCCAGACCTGGCCGAAACCAGTGGCTTTTGAGCCAGTCGCCATGGGATGAAGAGGAGGAGGAGGAGACATCCCCAAGGACGCGGCAGGATAACTCCGCGTCCAGGGAGCTCCGGGATGCTGGGCGCTGGCTCCGCTCCTGCCCGGGCCGCTGCCGCCCTCTAGTGACCCTCAGCACGAGCATTGGGGATACTGGGCGGACACTGGGGCGACACTGGGGACACTGCGGGCACAGGGCGGGCTCTGGTGATGGCGCTGTGTGGGAGGACAGTGATGGGGGGATCATTGGTGGGGGTCTCTTCTGGGGAGGCCAGGGATGGGGGTCAGTGATGGGGGTCAGTGATGGGGGTCAGTGATAGGTCAGTGATGGGTCAGTGATGGGTCAGNAGGTCAGTGATGGGTCAGTGATAGGTCAGTGATGGAGGTCAGTGATGGGGGTTCAGTGATGGGGGTCAGTGATGGGCAGTCTCTACTCGGGGACCGAGGGTGGGGCTGAACAGTGACGAGGGTTCGAGGTTGGGTGCGAACGATGGGAGGGAGTGGACAGAGCCCGCTTCCGGTCCCCTCCGTGTCCCCGCCGTGCAGAACGCGGCGCTGCCGCTTTAAGAGCGCCGGGACCTCATCCAAGATGGCGCCAGCGCGGTCCGCCAGTACTGCCAGTGCGCCTGCGGGGGGCGTGGCCTGGACAGACCACACCCCCGGCTCGCCTCGCCCCTTCCGCCCGCCCCGCCGGAGGAGCCGCCGGAGGGGGCGCGGGCGCCGGGCCCGGGACGGGCCAGGCCGGAGAGAGCGGAGACCGAGGTGCGGGGACAGGGCCGGGCCGGAGAGAGGAGGGACCGAGGTGCGGGGTCAGAGCCGGGGAGGAGTCGGGGAGCTCAGGGCGGTAGCGCGGCCTCTTCCCCTCCCGGTGCGTGCGTCCGTGCCCTGGGCCCCGGTGGGGAGGAAGGCGGCTGCCGCCCCGGGAGCTTTGCAGAAGGTGGTGGCAGAAGCTCGGGGCAGTGACGGATTCTGCGGGTTGTGGATCCCCGCGCCGGGCAGGGACGTGCCCGTGACTGGCAGGAGTCAGTGGCTTCCAACTGCCAGAGGGCTGGGTTGGAAGGGGTACTGGGGAGAAAGTCTCCCCTGTGAAGATCAGGAGGCCCTGGCACAGGGTGCCCTGAGAACGTGTGGCTGCCCCTGGGTCCCTGGAAGTGTCCGGGGCCAGGTTGGACGGGACTTGGAGCAGCCTGGGACAGTGGAAGGTGTGTCTGCCCATTAATGGGGGTGGGAGAAGATGGGCTTTGAGGTCTCCCTCACCCCAAACCCTTCTGTAACTCCTTGAGTCCCCTGTGTGAAGTGCCAGGGGCCCCCTGCTCCAGGGGCAGGGCTGGCCCTGCTCCACAGTTCAGCCTGGGAAGAGCCTTGTGTCCTGGCTGGGCTTCCTTGCCTGAAATCCTCTTTGTCATCCAGCAGCTCCAGGAAGTGCCAGAGTGGCGGCAGCAGCAGCTGATCCTTTCCAGAAGGTACTGGTACAGCTTGTTGGATGGATAAATGACCCTCTGGAATGGTCACTGACCTCTCCGTGGGGGAATGCCGGTGCTGGGGGCAGAGAACGGGATGGGGCAGCACAGGGATGGGATTTCCTCCTGTCTGTCCCTGCTGCAGTGCACAGGGTAGAGCTGATATCCCTCTGGGTCTGTTTGGGTGCTCAAGGAAAACTCTTCTCTGAAGGAACTTCCAGGAACAGACAGGGTGAGAAACAGAGCAGCCGGAATTTGGGAATCTTATGATACTCTGTGTTCCCAGCCTCTGGGTGCTGTGGGCTTTGGCTTGTCCAGGCTTTAAAGCCTTCCTTAGTCTTGGAGCTCGTTCCTCAGGTTTCTGCAGGCAGAATGAAATGAATGATTCAGCTTTTTACATCTGTTCAGAGCAGGGGTTTGTGGAATGCACACTTTGGGATTTTCCAGGTGTTGGCGGTTCTGTTCCAGGCTCAGGGGTCTGACTGGGCTGGGAGCAGCTGGGAGGCTGTGAGGACATGGCTGGCAGACACTACTGCTCTTGGGACTCCCTTTATTCCCACAAGGACTCAAAACCAGGATTGCTTTTGTTTTCATGTGCTGCATGGGTGGTACTTGTGTAGAATAGAGAATTGTTTTCAATTCTTTGGGATGCAGCGGCCAAATCATCTTCTGGCTGTGCTGAGCTGCCCCCTCGGGAACGGCCCCCACCCTGTGCATGGGGAATGGGCTGGGGAGTGTGACATCACACTTGGTTGCACCAAAATATCTTTTGAGATTTGAATTTGTGCTCCTGTGCCTTGCATCTACCTACACCCTGCCTTCCCCAAATCCCAGATGATTTCTTTCCCTCTGTCACAGTCCCTCATTTTCTTCTTCCCTTCTTGTTGTGCAAGGTGGCACCAGCTGTATTCTCCAGCTGGATGTGGTTGCTAGTCAAGGAAAGCAGGTCGGCCCCCAAATTTCTCACCTGGAGCATGTTCACACAGAGTTCATCCACGCAGTATCCCACATCCCTTGGATGTTCCTGGAGTTGGCCAGGATGTCTGCAGCCCCAGGCTGCCCAGACAGGTGAGGGCTGGCACTGACTGACCTTGCCATGGTCTGGTCATGGGCTCATCCAGCAGGTTTGTCCAGCAGCTTGGATTCAGGTGGGAGTGGAGAGGTGACAGCATGGGTGGGAGTGGTTCTGTACGTCAGGCCTTTAATTGTTTCCTCTGGGATAACAACCCACTCCTGGTGCTGCTGCACAGCCTCATGTGCAGGTGTTTGTGAGGGACTGCGAGCCCTGGTTTTATAGGTCATGGAATGCTTTGGCTTGGAAGGGATCTTAAAGCCCATTCAGTCCCACCCCCTGCCAGGGACAGGGACTCCAGGTTGGTCCAAGCCCTGTCCAGCCTGGCCTTGGACACTTCCAGGGATCCAGGGGCAGCCACAGCTTCTCTGGGCACACTCTGCCAGGGCCTCCTCACCCTCACAGGGAAGAATTTCTTCCCAATATCCTATATAACCCTGCCCTCTGGCACTTTAAACCACCATTCCTTGCTCTCTGTGGATGAATATGTGTTTTAGTTGGAACAAGGATGCTACAGTTGTTCCTGGAGACTGGGGAGAGGAGCAAGCCTAGCTGAGCACTTTGGTCTGACAGAGCAACTGGTGGCATTTTGAGGTGGGATATTCCCATCATATCCCCGATTTTCTTCTTAATAGTCCCTTTTCCTCTTCATGGCTTTTCTTCCAGAATATTTGGACCTGGAAATGTCCCACTTTGTGTTGTTGCTGAGTGGAAGGTGAGGTTGGAATGTGTGCCCTGCTTTGGGAGGAGGTTGGAACCATCCCTGGAAATTCAATGAGCCTAGAGAGGGACTCCAGTGCCGTGCTGGCCCTGTGCTGTTGTGCCAGCCTGTTCTGCCTCAGTGCTGTGAGGTTCAGAGCTGCTGGGCTGAGATCCAGCACTTCCAAAGAGCTGCCTTTATTCATTCCTTCTTCAGGAACTTCTGTTCATTTCTTAACCATTAGCAAGGAAGGAGAGTTTATAGTTCAGGTCGAGGAGGTGCCTGTGAGTGGAATGAGATCTTGTGGTTTGATAAAAATGTATAAACTCCATATCGTGTGCTGAGCATCTGGGATGGATTTTGTGGAGAGGGAGGGCTTGGAAGGGCACGTGGTGTGCTCAGGTGCTGCTGTGTAATTCCCACTGAACTGGCAGCAGCTCCGGGTCACCCGCGTGGCTCCCCGGAGGCTCAGCAGCAGCCCTAGCCTAGGTTCTGGCTCTCCTCCCCTGACCCTTTCCCTTGCATCAGGGAGGCTTTCCCAGCCTGTTCTCTCCTAGGATTTTGTGCAAGTTGGGTGTTTTGTGTTCTCTTTGCACCTGAAAATCCCCTGTTCAACCTGTTGTAGCCCGTATTTCAGCATTGTGGGGGTTTTCTACCTTGCTGAGCAAGAGGCAGAGCATAGTTCTCATCAGAATGAGTCTATGTGGTGCTGTTTAAATTTTGGGGTGTGCTGAGAAGTGTCTCCTGAAAAGAACACCAAAAGGGGAAGGTGTTCTGCTGGAAGAGATCCAGCTGGGCATTCACAAAACATGGAATGACAGGTTTCCAGCTGGGGCTTGATGCAGCGTGACAATAAACTGGACTATAAAATATAATTGGAAATATCTGTTGAAGTCTTGCTTTTGTAGCCATGATAGTCCTTAAAACAATTAAGAGAGAAAGAAAAATGGGGAAAAAGAGGTGGTGTTTGAGGCGAGATGATATTTTATCAGTGGCTGTTGGGCTTTTCTTTTTGTCTGGCACAAAGTTTTAGGCATCAGCTTTCTCTGTTAGATCTGTAACAGCAGATCCTTTTTCCTTTTGAATTCCAGGAAAATAACTAAATATAGCAGATATGGGAAGAATGGGTAAGTGTAAGGTATGTGATCCAAAGGTGTGGATCCTCTGTGGTGGTGAATGCACAGTGTGTGACTCCAGCAGAGACATTTATAACCTGGAAAGTGGAGATGAGCTTACAAAATACTACAGAACAAACTCACAAACTAGTAACTCAGTTTTTTGGGAAGTAGAGAATTCTCTTATTTGTTGTACAGAGAAGCTGTGGCTGCCCACCCCTGGAAGTGTCCAAGGCCAGGTTGGACAGGGCTTGGAGCAACCTGGGATAGTGACAGGTGTCCCTTCATGTCAGGGAGATGAACTTTCAGGTCGCTTCCCACCCCAGTCATTCTGGAATTCTGTGGTTCTAGGTATTAACATCATCTCCTTTGCATCCAGGCCATTTTCCAGTTGCTTTTGTGGCAAGCGTGTTGGGGCTGTTTTCACATTCTGATGTGAACAGGGTGATCCTCCTACACGGAGCTGTGACACCATCCTGGATTCCCAAAGAGGCTAGGAATGGCAGAGCTGTTATTGTGTTTGAGTATGGAAACTGCTGTAAAGAACTGGATTTAGTCTGGAAAATACAGTTTGGAGTACAGTAGCAACCTCCCCTCGACTGGTCACAAACTACCTGTAAATTTGTTCTTTGGCATTTTCATGTTGAGCTGGTCTTAGTCAAAACATTAAGGAAAAAGGAAAGGAAGCTGGAAGTAGTTGTGAGAAAACTTCTGGGAAGAGGTGGCTGAGCTGAGATTGTGGCTTTATAAGTGAGAGCTAAAATGGTAATGACAGGAAGTTTAGGAGAAAAACAAGATGTTTTGCAGTGAAACCAATGGATGGGGCAGATAACTGTAAGTAACCAAGACGTTCCTAATTCTGAATTATGTACCAGTGCTCCCAGCTCAGCTGGATTTTTGTTAAACAGTGTTTATTTTGGCTTTTGGAGGCCTGGTGCTGGTTCTGAACAGGGCTAGCAGTGCCTTGGGGCACATCTGTGCGCTCACCTCGGTCTGTGCCTGCTGCTGGAGCAGTTGCTGGGATGGTTTTGGGATGGGTGTGTTGCTCTTTGCCTCCATTTGAATATTCCAGTGTCCTGGGCTGAGGGGCAGAAGCTCTGTGGAGCAGTGAATTATTCCAGAAGAGGTGATCTTGATGTGGATGGAAGGACGAGGGCTCTGTGTGTGTGCGTCCTGGGATGGCAGCGAATCCCACAACACCCTGTGAGCCCGAGTGCCTGGGAAAGCCAAACTGTCACAGGATTTATATGCTGCTCCCTGCCATGACTGGTGACGTGTGACAGCCCCGTTACCTTGCTGGAGGGATGTCAGAGCACAGCCTGCAACACTGACTCCCAGGGCCCGTGTGAGTACACGTCAGAGAATGGCAAAAGAGCCCCAAACGAGCCCTAAAACAATGCAAGTCTTTGTGTCCAGCCTGTGTTGGTAGAATTCCCAGTTTCCCTCAAACCTCCTATTGTTCGGGCTGGTGTGGCTGGACAGCCCTGGCCCAGCACAGGCATCATTTCCGGGATGTGTTTGCCTGTGCTGGAGCAGCTGCCCAGGGCAAGAGGCTGCCTGGAGAGGTCAGTCTTGTGCCAGGGCCAGCACAGCTCTGTGCCCCTGGTCCAGGAGGGACAGCTTCTCCAGGATCCTGCTCCTGCACTGGTGGGAGGCTGGGGAAGCACCCGCATCCTCCGTGGCCACCTCGGGAATGGAGCTGTCATAGAATCCTGGAATGGTTTGGACTGGAAGAGACCTTGAAGACCATCTACAGCCATGGGCAGGGACACCTTCCAGTATTCCACTATCCCACTTATCCCAGGCTGCTCCAAGCCCTGTCCAACCTGGCATTGAATATTCAAGATCCAGGGGCAGCCACAGCTTCTCTGGGCAACCTGTGCCAGGCCTTCCCCACCATCACAGGGAGGAATTCTTTCCCAATATCACATCTAACCGTGTCCTCTGCCAGGGTGAAGCCATTACCCCTTGTCCTGTCACTCCAGGCTTTTGGAAATTTGGTGTACTTTCCTCTCTAACAAAGCTGGGGCTGGTTGTGATCACTTCAGACAGCAGAGGTGTCATGGTTTCAGTCTGAAACCAGACAGAAAATATTAATTTGGGTTGCCAATTTAAAATTCTGTAATCAAGAGCAAAGCAGGTTTAAACTTGAAAAGAACTGATTTTATTAACTAACATAAAAAGAGGAAAAAAACCAAGAATTGGAATGAAACTTTCAAAAACATACTTCTCCCCACTAACTACCCACCTCTCAGACACATGAAAAGATAAAGAAATCTGGAATACTCAGTCAGTACCACTTTCAGANCGATTCTCCCCGGCCCGGCCGCATGGCTCGGTGGAGCCGGGTCCAGTTTCGATTCTCCCCGGCCCGGCCGCATGGCTCGGTGGAGCCGGGTCCAGTTTCGATTCTCCCCGGCCCGGCCGCATGGCTCGGTGGAGCCGGGTCCAGTTTCGATTCTCCCCGGCCCGGCCGCATGGCTCGGTGGAGCCGGGTCCAGTTTCGATTCTCCCCGGCCCGGCCGCATGGCTCGGTGGAGCCGGGTCCAGTTTCGATTCTCCCCGGCCCGGCCGCATGGCTCGGTGGAGCCGGGTCCAGTTTCGATTCTCCCCGGCCCGGCCGCATGGCTCGGTGGAGCCGGGTCCAGTTTCGATTCTCCCCGGCCCGGCCGCATGGCTCGGTGGAGCCGGGTCCAGTTTCGATTCTCCCCGGCCCGGCCGCATGGCTCGGTGGAGCCGGGTCCAGTTTCGATTCTCCCCGGCCCGGCCGCATGGCTCGGTGGAGCCGGGTCCAGTTTCGATTCTCCCCGGCCCGGCCGCATGGCTCGGTGGAGCCGGGTCCAGTTTCGATTCTCCCCGGCCCGGCCGCATGGCTCGGCGGACCCGGGCCCGGTCCGATCCAACCCGGCCCGGCCGCATGGCTCGGCGGAGCCGGGTCCGGTTTTGACCCGGCTGCTCCCAGGGCCTGGCAGCTTCTGTCCTTCCCGCCGGCCCGGCCCGGCCCGGGAGAGCCCGCTGGGCCTGCGTGCTATTTCTTCTCCCACCGGAAACCAGAAGCTGGAATTTTCCCCAGTTCTCATTTAAAATGTGTATTCAGAAAGGCGTACCCGTGTCTTTCATTGGCTTAATCAAGTGTCAATATTACACATTGGCCAATCAGGATAAAGCACCACAACAGGGAATTGGAGGAGAGAATGGCTTGGAAAACACCATTGTCTTGGAACAGCCTGCAGCAAATCATCGGCTCTTTTGTCACAGCGTGGGGACACTGGGCTGGCTGCTCCCTGGGGTATTGATTTGGCAGCACAGCTGTTCGTGAGGCTTCTCAGTTCAGCTCCTCCTGCTGAGGGTTCCATGTCTCAAGGGTCGGAATACACGACAAAATCCAAACCAGCTCTCTCAGTTCAAACATAGGTGGGGTTTCACCCTTGTGGAGTCCCTCCCTCTGCTCAGGATGGGAAATGTGGGGATTTTTTAGTGTTGGTGGGAGCCTGTGGAGTGCTGATGTTGCCCGGAGAGGTTATGGACTTCCTGTCCCTGGAAGTGTCCAAGGCCAGGTTGGATGGAGCTTGGAGCAACCTGGAATAGTGGAAGGTGTCCCTGCCCTTGGCGGGGGTGGGATGGGCTTTAAGGTCCCTTCCAACCCAAGCCATTCCAGGACTATGCAAGCCTGGCTCTGCTGGCTGCCAGCCAGGGACCAGGAGTGTTGACCCAACAGCCAAATGCTATATTTTTTTTCTCCTTTCCTTTCTTCTTTTTTTCAGTTGCCGTTGGCTTATTCTGCAGTTTTTTCCTAGTTTGTATGCCAGTGGGTCTGGCACTTGTGGGAAAGGATGTGCCTGAGAACCACGTGGGGCTGGGGAGGAAGGAAAGCCCTGAGTTGTCAAAGCCCAGCTTAGATTTGCTGATCTTTAAAGAACCCCCAGTCTCGTGATCCAGGTTTTTGGTTTCCCAGAGGAAACAGCCACTAGGTGGTAAACTGGCTCCTTCCTGCAGTGGGAATGGCTCTGGAGGTGGCTGGTTGGGATTGCTGCCTGTTCCTGGTGGGGTTCTCCTGCTGTGATGTCTCTGTGCTGCTGCTGGAGCTGGGGTCGAGCTTCTCCTCTGAGAGGGAGGAGAAAATGCTGTGGGAGCTTTTTCCATGCTCTAACTGGGAAGCCCCTGAGCCTGTGTGCTGGAAGGGCCGCTCCGAGCGTGGTGGTGCCGGAGCTCTGAGTCGCGGTCCTGTCCCCTGCTGCCACAGTGGCACTGGGACAGGTGCTACAGCGAGACCGAGGGAGCCCATCTGCTGGGTGACACCGAAGCCTGGAACAAGGAATGCTTGGAATACTTGGTTTTGGATTGGCAATGGCAACGGGGGCTGAGCATCCTGGCAGGATGGCAGCGGGGCTCCGGCTTCCTGCTGCCAGCACTGTCACTGAGTCACTTCCAGGCGGCAGTGTGGGGACCCTGCCGGCTTCTGCTTTCTCCTTCCCTTTCTCTGACTGCCACGGGGAGCACCAGGACGGAGTAGAAGGGTGGAGGAGGTGGATAGGAGCAGCTGGAGGAGGATGGCATCACATGGACGTTGGGGACACCGGCAACCTTGGGGTATGTATGAGTGCTCCAGGGGTTCTGGCGGTGCCAGGGCCTGTGCAAAGTGCCAGCTGTTGCCCCATGGAGAATTGGGGTAAATGAACAACCAGATAAGCATGAAAAGAGACTATTTTTTATTTTATTTTATTTCTTGTGCCTGGGAAAGCATCGCTCACCTGTAGAGGGAGTATTTTGGTAAGAAAAAGTGTCTTAAACCTCTGTCCCAAGCTGACAGGAGAAGTGAGCATGGAATTACCCCTCTGTGTGTCCTCCTTGTGCTGCTGAGTATTCCCTGGGCTCCGCTGTATCTGCAAGGAGCTGTGTTTGCTGCCGTGGTTTTGGATTTTAAAGCTGTAAATGGGAACCAGCTCAGGGAGGGATTGAGGGGAGCAGGAGGTGCCGTTGCTCTGGTTTTTTCTCCTCCAGCGGGGACTGCGGCTGCCTGTCCGTCAGGAACTGCTGCTTTCTGTGCAAAGCAGAGAGGTTTAGATGGAATATTGGGCAGAAATTCTTTCCAGTGGGGATGGGGAAGGCCTGGCACAGGGTGCCCAGAGAAGCTGTGGCTGCCCCTGCATCCCTGGGAGTGTCCAAGGCCAGGTTGGACAGGGCTTGGAGCAATGTGGGACAGTGGAAGGCGTCCCTGCCCATGGCGGGGGGTGGAATTGGATGGACTTTAAAATCCCTCCCACCCAAGCCATTCTGGGATTCTATGAATACAGAGATATTTTAACCCCATTTCCCACAATTTTACACACACTATGTTACGGGAAAATCCCTGTAAAACCATGTTATATGCTGCAAGTGAGCCCTGAGACACGCGAGCACAGTTCTCCTAATTCTCTGCCCTGGAAGCAGTTCACTGGGAGAGCATTAGAGCATTTCAGTGCCATTGCATTATTTTCATTGTTAGTTGGCAAATACTAACTTGGAATTCCTGGGTTTCTCCTGCCCTCGGCTCTCCCCAGACCACACTGTCTGCGTGGTCTCAGGGTGTGCAGCTGCTCAAGTGCCTTCCTGAGCACCTGGCTCCCCTCGGCTCTGTCTTTTCTGGGATCTTCTGCAGCAGTTCAGTGAGAAAACACAGCCTAGAAGTTAAGGAACGTGTTGTTTTGCAGTGTAAGGCTCAGCAGAGAGTACCCTGTGCAGTGCCAAGGCTTTTTGTGTGTGCTGTGGTGGCTTTGTGCAATAGGAAGTGTTTTCTGTAGAGTGTGTAATTCAGCCTGTTGGGAAGTGCTGGCTGGCGTTTTCTCTTCCTGGAATAGGTCTGAGCTGTGTAGTTGGTTTCTCTGTTAATTCTCTGGAAGAAAATCAGTGTTTGCAAGAGCAAAGTGCACATGGCCAGCAGTGAGTCCATGTAGGCAACCTGGCCTGGTCAAGAGCTGTGTGGCCAGTAGGACCAGGGCAGCCCCAAGCTGTGCCAGGGGAGGTTCAGACTGGACACCAGGAGGAATTTCTTCACAGGAAAGCTTGCTAACATTGGAAGGGGCTTCCTGGGGAAGTTTGGAGTCCCCTGGAGGTGCCACTCGGTGTTCTGTGTGGGGATTTGGCACAGCTTGGACTTGTTGGTCTTGGAGGTCTTTTCCAACTGAAATGATTCTGTGGTTCTGTCTTCTCAGGGAGATGCAAAGATTCCCATTTCCATGTAGCAAGAGCTGTTTTCGAGTCTCGTATCTGACTTTTCCCCCCCAATTTAGTTTATTATTGTGTTTTTTTAATTGTGTTTTAGTTTATTATTGTGATTCTGTAGTTCCTCTGTCATCCTGGAAAAGAGGAGAAGGGACAATAGGTCTCATGTCATGGTCTGGCATGGGCAGCTCCTCGAGATTGGTGGGGTCCAGAAAAAAAAACATTGCAAACCTGTTGAAAGCACGTGTGGAGGTTATTTAATAAATACAATGGAGTGGCTCTTGCCCTGGCTAGCACTGGAATTCCAGCCTGCACTTCAGGTGACATCACTGCATCCAGCCTTCCCATGGGAAGAGCAGTGCAGCCTCTGAGTCTCCAGGGTCACGTGTCAGTCCAGCTGGGTTAGAAAATGAGTTTTCCTGCTTGTGCTCTGAAAAGCTTCCCTTTGCTCGCAGGTTTGGAAGCTCTGGCCATGGACCAGAAGGGCTATCGGCGGGGGAGCTTCCAGAGCGCCACCAGCGATGAGGATATGCTGGAAATAGCTGGAGCATCCGGGGATTTCTCCATGGCAGACGATGACCCACCACTCGACAGGGAGATGGGAGGTAACGGCCACGAGCTCTCCCTTTTCTCTTTTTCCTGATGTCTTTGGATGGGATTTCATGGGAATATTTGCTGTGTGGGTCCCACTGGCCTCTGCCCCGGATGGGTCTGTTGTTTTCTGGCACCAGGGTGAGGAGTTTGCAGGAATCTGTGCTGGTTGCATCCCTGGGTTGCATCTGTGTGGCTCCTGGGCTGTGACATGGAGCATATCCTCTGGCTTCAGGAGGGTCCTTCCTGGAGTTTTCCAAAGTAGCTGCTGTGGAGAAGAGCTCACTGCTAAATCCTGTTTGTGCTTATAAGCACCAGGAATCATTCAGTGTAAACTGGGCACTCGGACCTCTGATCATTGAGACACAGATGGGTTTGGGTTGGAAGGGACTTAAAGCTAATTCCTGTCATTCCCATGGCAGGAGGGAGGGATGTGAATGCCATGGAATTGCAGCACTGAGCCATTCCTGAGGATTGTGATGTGAGCACTGACTGTCCCCTCCCTTCCCTTCTTGCTTATCTGTAATTTTGGAGGTTTTCCGTCGTGGAGAGAATCTCTCCATGTGGCAGCACAGAGGATTGAATGCTTCCCCTGCCACGCCTTGTCTGGCCAGAGGGTCTGCTCCTCCTCCTCGAGTCTGAGCAGTGAAATTCATGGAGAAGGGATGAATCCACATAGACCTGCTGAACTCTAAGGATTGCTTCCCCTGGATGAGGCTCTCTCTGTTGACAGGGTGCTTGGGTCCTCAGGGGAGGTGACACTGAAGTAAAAGAGGAAATTTTAAAGGGGGAAGAGCTCCTTGCCCAAATGCCAGTTTCAGTTCTTCCTGTGAACTTCCCCTGCTGACTTCAGATGTTTGCTGAAGGCAGATGTTGGGGTGCCAGGTGTGAAACCTGAAGCTGTGGGAGCCTAGCTGGGAGGTGGTGGCCAAGGTTCTCTCCTCCTTTCAGAGGAAGACTCAAAAGTGTTTCAGTGGTGGAAGGTCTCCTTTTCTCTGTGGCATTTGAAAAGGTTTTTTTCTCTTTGAGCTCTAAAGGTAAGAATTCAGGCAGGTAGTGACAGGTATGGGTTTGAACTGAGAGAGGGAAGATTGAGGTTAGATTTAAGAAGAAATTGTTCCCTGTGAGGGTGGGCAGGTCCTGACACAGGGTGCCCAGAGAAGCTGTGGCTGCCCCTGGATCCCTGGAAGTGTCCAAGGCCAGGTTGGACCTTGGGGCTTGGAGCAGCCTGGGACAGTGGAAGGTGTCCCTGCCCATGGCAGGGGTGGAATGGGATGAGCTTTAAGTCCCTTCTAACCCAAACCCATCTGTGACTCCATGATCAGAGGTCTGAGTACCCAGTTTACCCTGAATGATTCCTGGTGCTTACAAGCACAAACAGGATTTAGCAGCGAGTTATTCTCCATCTTAAATTAAAAATTGAATTAATATTGAAGTGGGAGCCTTGAGCTGGCTGAGCTCCCCTGCTTTCTTCACCTGCCTTCCTCCTTGACCTCAGACAGAACCCTTGAGCTTTTATCAGTGAGACCAAAGTCAACATGGGGAGTGTGCAGTTTCAGCCTCCCAGACAATGCTTGAATGATGAGTTATCAGCAGCAAATTGGAGCCCGAGGAACTTAATCGCCAGCTCCTTTGAGCTCTGTGTGCATTGAATAAAGGCGAGATAAAGGCTGCTGGTAGAGCTGGAGTTGGGAGAGCCTTTGAAGTCTGACTGTGCCGAGAGGACAAAAGGAAAATCTAGTGCCTGCCTGCTGGAAAGACAGTGAGCAGAGAGCATTCCTTGGAGTTATTCAGCAAGGAAAATGTCAGCTGGGTAGGAAAAGAAAGGACTTTGTCTGTCAGTACATCAGTGACTGTCCCACCACTGTCAGGAGACTGTTGATAGATGTGTTTTCCTATGCTGCATCGTGACTTGGGGCAGAGCTTTGGGAATGGGCTGCAGAGCAGGGAGTGTCCCAGGCTGGATTGCCAGGGGCATCCCATGTGGGACGTGGTGAGCAGAGTGCTCGAGTCTGGGTGTCCCTCCATTGTTAAGGGTTGGGTTTGGTGGGTCTTTGGGGCTGGGCTGTCGGGTGAAGCAGAACCGGCATTTGGGTCAGGGTAATTGCAGCAAAAAATCCAGCCTGGGAGAGAATGGACGGAGAGCAGCTCTGAGGAGAAGGGCCTGGGGCTCTTGGTGGATCAGAAGCTCAACTCGCCCTGGCCACGGTGGTGGAAACCCCCTGTGCCCTGGGCTGATCCCCCTGCGCGGGCAGCAGCGGAGGGGGGGATTCTGCCCTGCTCAGGTGAGACCCCACCTGCAGAGCTGCCCCAGCCCTGGGGCCCAGCGCGGAAGGGACCTGGAGCTGCGGGAGTGAGTCCAGAGGTGTCCCCCGGGCGGTGCAGGGGCTGGCTCTGGTGACGGTGTCCCGTCCCCCGGGCGGTGCAGGGGCTGGCTCTGGTGACGGTGCCCCGTCCCCCGGGCGGTGCAGGGGCTGGCTGTGGTGACGGTGTCCCGTCCCCCGGCGGTGCAGGGGCTGGCTGTGGTGACGGTGTCCCGTCCCCCCGGCGGTGCAGGGGCTGGCTGTGGTGACGGTGTCCCGTCCCCC
>WAAG01039213.1:113944-136101 GCA_013390105.1 Tichodroma muraria | reverse complement strand
GGAGCTGCGGGGGTGAGTCCATCCCGTCCCCCCGGGCGGTGCAGGGGCTGGCTCTGGTGACGGTGTCCCGTCCCCCGGGCGGTGCAGGGGCTGGCTCTGGTGACGGTGCCCCGTCCCCCGGGCGGTGCAGGGGCTGGCTGTGGTGACGGTGTCCCGTCCCCCGGCGGTGCAGGGGCTGGCTGTGGTGACGGTGCCGGTGACGCCACGCCCGGAGCGGGGAGGGCTCAGCGCCGCTGCGGGAGTCCGGAGGAGGAGGAGGAGGAGGAGGATGCACAAAGTGCCGCTGTGAGCCCCGGGAATGTCCCCCCGCCGGGCTCGGCCGGGCCCCGGAGCTGCTCCCGCGGGATGGGGAGTGGCTGAGCCAGGGTGAGGAGACTCTTTCAGGCAGAAGGAGATGTGGGCCGAGGGGAATGCGTCCCTGTGTCCGTGCACGCTGTGGGGCAGCGGCTCCGGAGCCGGGATGAGGCGGTGGATCAGGCTGGGTGGGCTGTGGGATTTCTGCTGTGTAATGTTGTTTGTTCGGTGTCCCTGTGAACCCCGTGCGTTTCTGGGATTTTCTGGGGCAGTCGGAGCTCTCCAGGTGCTGTGGCCGTCCCCTTGCCGCTGGCAGGACAGTCAGCAGATGCTGTGGCTTTGTAGGGTGGCACATGGCACAGCCTGGAACTTCACCAAGTGCAGCCTGGATTTCCTGAGCCCGGTAGGGTGTGAAGCAGAGCATTAATTAACCCCTCCTGGGGAGTGATCAAAACACTGAGAAATATCTGTTTGAAATGAGCTGTAACAGGGTCACTTCTCACTTGCTGTCTCTGGTTTGGAGATCTGGGCAATCGTCTTGGATGTGTTTTGGCAGGGCATCACAGAGCTCATTTTCCTCCTTTATTCCTATCTGGGAATCCTAGGATCCTTGATTTGCAGCAAGCTGAGGCAGGAAATGTGATCTTTATAAATATTTATGGCTGTCAGCCATTTCATAGTCCTGGATTACCCCTGAAAAAATATAAAGGTGATTTCTCATTATCATCTGTCAAATGAACAGTTGCGTGTGGCTGGAGATGTCGGGATTCTGCTTTGGGAATAGAAATCCTGGGTCTGTAGGAGGGCAGGCTGGCCTGAGCAGGGAACCTGAGAGCAGGATCAGGCTCCAACCTGCACCTGCCTGGTCCGGAGTGGGATCAGCCCATCCCATCTGCCCGGGTGCTCACTGGGGCTGTGGATGGGATGGGATCACAGAAGCTGTGCTGGAGGGATCCTGCAGGTCCTATCAGGCTCTTGCTGGGGGTATCAGGACTTGCAGCCCCTCTGTCATTGCAGCTCTGTGCTTGCTTTGTGCCTCGGGGTCTAGTTCCTGGTGTTCCAGGGCAAGCTTTGAGCTGAGGGTTACCAGGACAGCTCAAAGTCGCCGTTATTCCAGGAGAGTGAGCATGGAATGCACCTGATCTCATCTTCTTGCAGAAAGTGCTTCTCAGAGTGTTCTATTAGCTTGGTTAACTGTCCTTCATTAATATTTTTCTTTAGGACAGCTGTGTCTTTTATCTTTACGAAAGATTTTGGTAGATAGGCAAAAAAAAAAGGAATAGAGCCTACAGCACAGAGACAGGGACGATTGGGGTGCTTCTGGGAGAGATGGTCATTTCTGTGGGAACAAACCCAGCTCCTGCTCTGGGCTGCAGGTGGGGCTTGTTCAGGTGACCAGGATGAGGCCTCTGTTTGCCCCTGGGTACCTGTACCAAGTAGCTCTCATGTCCTTGCAGCAGCACCAGCCAGGTGGCAGGAAGAGTTCCAGGCACTTGTGTTCCATGTTCTCCCCTTGCTTGTGTTGTTGGCTGGTTCATTCAAAGAGGTTCTGATCCACCAGATTTAGAGAGCAGCATCTAGGATTTCCTGTAGGGATATTTCAGTGAGGAAATCTCTGGAAGCCTTGATACTAATTTTGCATTTCCAAGCTTTTGGTCTCAAAAATGCTGTGAAAACCAGGTGTTCCTCACAGAAAATGTGCCCCATTTTCCTCCCAGTGCAGTTGGGGCTCTCACAGCCTGTGCACTCAGCATTTTCAGCATTTGGAAGAGCTCTGCAGANTTTTTTTTTTTTTTTTGTCCCAAGTGAAGCGAGGAGCTGTTTTAAGTGGGTTATTTTGTGGTGGTTGTCAGTTCTGTACGTGACTCATCTTGTTTTCCTGCAGCTGTTGCAATCTAGGAGATGGAGGAGATGGGCTTGGGAAGACTTCACAGCTCTTTTCCCTTCCTGCTTCAGATGATGGGGCAGAGGGCAGCTCTTTGAATTCCTTATTTTTCCTATCTGGAGACACCTTTGCCCCTGTGCTATCTGCAAGCTAAATATGCTCAAGTATTAACCATTATCCTTCTGCCTGGAAGTTTTAACCCTCCTCTTCCCCCCACCTTCCAGTTTTGACTGGATTTTGGTTTTTGCTCTTCTGTTGTTCCCTCTGAATGACTGCAAACACTCAGTGTCTTCCAGAACCAGAATTCTGGGAATGTACACCCAAGTTAAGCATCATTTTCCATGGGCTGGAGCAGGTTAAACAGGAGGCCCAGTGGTTTGGCTGAGTTCTCACCTGAGCAAGGCTGCATGTCCCAGTTTGGTGTTTTCCCAAGCCCCCAATTTGGTACCACTTTCTGCTTTCCAGGCCCCATTGGATGCTTTGCTTTCCCTGTTTCCCTGCTCCCACCCATGCCTTCCTGCCCAACCTATTCTTGTGCCAGATCCACTTGGGATACCCTTCAGCTCTGTTGGAAATCCTAAATATTCCTTTTCTCCTCTTCCTCTCCCATCTGCTTGCCTCAAATGGCAAAATGTCCTTGTGGCAAGTCCTGGATTTAGGGAAAAGGCACCATCTTGTTGCTGGTGGTGATTTACTTTGCTCTGAACAGTCGTTTCCAGGAACAGCCCCATCTCCAGGTGAGCTGCTGAAGCTGGGGAGGGTGTACCTAGCACAGATCACCTGGGAACATGTGCCTGTGGTATTCAGCTCAGGGAACACCTCAGTAGCTCTTTATTTCCACTGAAATCTGTGGTTTTCCTCTGAAATGAATTTTGGTTTTTTTTATAAAAAGAGGAAAAACTAAGAAATGCTCAGTTTTCCCCCTTCCTCCCCCACCAGGCTTTTCCTCCCATAATGGAGGAGGGATGAACGGCACGAGCACCATGATGGATTTCCTGGAGGAGCCTCTTCCTGGCGTGGGCACCTACGAAGATTTTAACACGATAGACTGGGTGCGAGAGAAGTCCAGGGATCGAGACAGGCACAGGGAGGTAAAAATCCCTCCTCTTCCTCCTCCTTGCTGGCTCTGAGTGCAGGATAATTAAGGTGTTGCTCTTGCTGGGGTAGGGAGGCACTTCCTAGAGACCCCTGGGATGGAGGGGTTGCCCTTAGGATGGGAGCTGAGAGTTCAGTTTGAGGAGAAGGAGCACTAAATCCAACATGTTGCAGTTTTTTGCTTGCTGCTTCTCTTCTGAAGGCTTTGATTTATTTTGAATGGGGGTTTGGAGCACAGAACCAGACTGGTTGTCTGCTCTCACATTTGCACTGGTGAATGGTGCTCTTTCTATTGGAATTTTTTTGTTTGAAAGGACTGAGTCCAATTCTTCCAGAATTCTTTCCCAGGACTTCACCACTCTGCAATTAAAGGAATCTGCTCAGAGTGCAAGTGGGGGCTTTAGCTGAAATACCCATCTCCCCAGCCTGCTTCTGCCTTGCTTCCTCACAGGGAATAACAGTGGTGAACTGGAACATTTCCCTTGGGAGAGGCAGCCAGGCACACAATGGCTGCTCTGTCACCCTTTGTCTGCCTGTCAGGAGCAGTGAGACTGACAGACCTCAGCCATTCTGGGCCTCTGGGACAGGGCTGAGTTCCACTTCCCAGTGCCACCAGTGCCCACTTCCCAGCTGGACCATTCCTCTCTGCTGGCATTAAATCTGCGACCCCCTCGTGTCTGTACCCTTGGGACTCTGGCACAGGGTGCCCAGAGTGGCTGTAGCTGCCCCTGGATCACTGGAAGTGTCCAAGGCCAGGTTGGATGATGGGGCTTGGAGCAGCCTGGGACACTGGGAGGTGTCCCTGCCATGGCAGGGGGTGGTACTGGGTGATTTTTAAGGTCCCTTCCCACCCAACCCATTCTGGGATTCCATGATCTTTGATCATGCTCCTGCACACACCGAGAGCTGCAACAGCTGTCGGAGCAGCCACTGTCAGATGCTTTTTCCTCTCCCCCCTCAAAGCAGAGTCACAGTGTCACCAAGTAGTTTCAGAGCATTTACACCACAGTGGATCAGTCCTCAAGGATTTTTGTTTGTTTCTGCAAACCCTTTCCCAGATTACCAACAGAAGCAAAGAATCCACTTGGGCACTGCTGCACAGCGTGAGCGACGCCTTCTCTGGCTGGCTGTTGATGCTCCTCATTGGTTTGTTAGCAGGTGAGAGCAAACCTCCAGGTAAAACCACTTCCTGCACTGCAGCATCAGGATCCATTCCTTCCCAAGGCCTGGCAGATCCTTGGAGCAGCAGGATTTTGGAATGAGGACCCGTGCTGACACCGAGGGCTCTGCTGCTGCCTTGTAAATTCACAGGGAATTATTTTTAAGTGCTTTGAGGCTGTGTTTGTGCAAAACCAAAATACAAAACTGAGGCTGAGAGGTGTTCTGGACACTGGTCTGGGTCTGTTGTTGGCATAGAACTCTGAAATAAATAAAAAATGTTCATTAAAGCAGAACTGATCGAAATGCTGGGAGTGTCTGTGCTAAATTCTCCTTGTGGGTACTGAAGGGGTTAATGCCAAGGGCTGCCAGCAAGAGTTTCTTTGTTTTGGGGTTTTTTCCTTCTATACTTAGATATAAAAAGGGAGAGGTGTTGCTTGCAATCAGGTATCTTTCAGAATTCAGCTGGCTGAGATCTTTTATGTTACAAAGAAACAAACCTTGGCCCCAGGGCAGCAGGAATAAATCACTCGGATACAAATCTTCCAGATAGGAAGCAGCAAGCATCTGTCAGGAGGGATGGAGTGAAATCTTGTGTTAATGTTTACCCAGGAAGGCTTCTGGCCAGTTGGTCATTAACTGGGAGATTTGCTGAATGTTTATTGCAGCCTCTGCAGCTCATGCTGCCACTTGCTTCTGTGGATCAGATGTCCCTGGCCTCTGCCTTGGTGCGGGGGTTTTGGGATTGGAGGAGTTATTAACGAAAGTGACTTGAAGTTTCCTCTTAAAACCTGAGTTCCCTTCTGTGCTGGCTCTGCTTGCCTTGTTTTACTTGGCACAGTTGTAATTTTCCCCTCCTTTATTTTCCTTTTTTTAAATCAGGGTTGGAAATGTTTTCTCCAAATTCAGAGTTATTCCTGTCACAGTGTTGCTGTTGTTGGTGCAGCTCCTGGATCCTGGTGACACATTTTGTCTTGAGTCCCCTAGGAATGTGGGACATCCCTCTCTGCCCTCCCACTGCTGCTGTGCTGTATTTAACAAACAGTTATTGAGAGGAATTAATTGCTGGTGATGCGGGGGGTTGGGGAAGTTTTGAAACATCATCAACCATGCTCTATTTCCTGACCTGCTCTTTTCAATATAGTGAAATTAATTAAAATCAGGCAAATCCTCTCATTTAGCTCTCCACAGAATAAAAGTGAGTTGTAGGCAGAAATACCTCACTGCTTTGTGTGTTGGGGAGGTGAGTCAAAAATTGGTGGGGCAGACTGTGACCTCCAGGTGTTTCAGTCTGCTCATTAAATCACTTTGGGTTTTTTTCCCTTTAAACCAGGTTCCTTGGCAGGTCTGATCGACATCTCTGCCCACTGGATGACGGATCTGAAGGAAGGAGTGTGTTTGGCAGGGTTCTGGTTCAACCATGAGCACTGCTGCTGGAAATCCAACACCACCTTCACCGACAGGGACAAGTGTCCCGAGTGGAAGAGCTGGTCCCAGCTGATCCTTGGCCATGGGGAGGTGATGTGTGCCTGGAACTGCTTTTGCTGCTGGATTCCCTGTTTGTCCAGCCTGGATCATCCCTGGGGTGATGTGGATGCCAGGAGTCCAAGCTCTGGGTGGTTCAGTAGTTCATCGTTGGGGTCCTGAAGGGGTGTCAGTAAACAGGTTATGTGGATTTTATCCTTGGAGGGGATGGGGGGAGGCAAAACACTGCCACATTTACAGGTGCAGTGTGCCACTGGTGTGTCCAGGATGTGCTGTTGGAGGGTATTTTGCCCATGAGCATTCTGGGAGAATGCCATGATTGGTAACCCAACAAATGGAACCTGGCCTTGAAACCTCAGACTTTGGGCAGGTCTCTCCATTTTCAGCTGATAGCTCTGTGGGATGACCTGCTGATTCCCCGTGCTCGCTTCAGTGCCCAGATCTGATGTGGTTTCAGTTGAAACCATCTGATTTTGGTAATTTCCTCTGTTTCAGGGGGCCTTTGCCTATATCCTCAACTATTTAATGTATGTTACCTGGGCCTTGATGTTCTCCCTCCTTGCTGTGCTCCTGGTGAAGGGCTTTGCTCCCTATGCCTGTGGCTCAGGGATCCCAGAGGTGAGTGAGAATGAGAGCAGGTTGTTTTTCAGGTGGGGTAGGGATCCACCACCCAAAATTTATACGTGCATGTTATGGAATAATGTATTCCACTTTAGATGGTAGCTTCATACATAGGTGTTTTTCCAAGCTGTTTGAAACCTATCTAATGCTAAAGTCTCCATGCAGTCCCTTGGAAAATCAGATGTTTTGGCATCGCTGCAGGAGGTACTGCTTAGGTGTTTCTCCAGCAGGGATAGTGGTCCTGAGGGAAGGACTCGGATGCCTGCTCCTGCCTTTGCATGGAGAGATATTTTTATGGACTCTCACTTTTGGTAGCTCAAGGTGACTCTTGAAAGCTGTAGGGAAGGGCAGGATTGGGAATGCCCAGTAAATCAGGAGCTCTGACCAGGGCTTGAATGAAAGCCTGTAGAGCTTTGTGTGCTTGACTTCCAGATCAAAACTATCTTAAGTGGTTTCATCATTAGAGGCTACCTGGGCAAGTGGACACTGGTCATCAAAACCATCACCCTGGTGCTGGCTGTATCCTCGGGGCTGAGCCTGGGCAAGGAGGGGCCCCTGGTCCACGTGGCCTGCTGCTGTGGGAACATCCTGTGCCACCTCTTCACCAAGTACCGCAAGAACGAGGCCAAGCGCAGGGAGGTGCGTGGGGACGCCAGCCTGGGGAGGTCAGGTGGGCTTGGGGCTCTGGGGCTGAGGGTAAGTGGTTCTGTTTTGGGGTAGATGGTTCTGTTATGCTAACACTGATTTTTTGGAGCTCCTTCTTAAGGAATTGCACCGTTTCTTAAGGAAACTGCACCGTTTCCCTGCTGTCTTAAAGCAGGTCAGACGTGGCTGACTGTGCTGTGGATAAACTTTGTACAAATTTAAGTGAAGACAAACCAAAAAGGGGGATGGGTGGGAGGGCTGAGAAGTCTGAGTGCCTCTGTCTGTCCCTCAGGTGCTGTCAGCAGCTGCTGCCGCCGGTGTGTCTGTGGCTTTTGGAGCTCCCATTGGAGGAGTGCTCTTCAGCCTGGAGGAGGTAACCTTGGAATGCTGCTTTAGTGCAGACCTTACCCTGGGGGTCAGAAACACAGCCCGTGGAGAAATTCCTCTTGATGTCCAACTTGACCTTCCCCTGGCAGAGCTTGAGGCCTTTTTCCCTCATCCACTCTCCTGACAGCTGTGTCCCAGGGTAGCTGGGAACAAACTTCTCTACTTTATCAATCCTCTTTTCTTCCCAAGGACCTTAAAATCCTTAATCTGTTGATCTGGATGTGAAAGGATCATTGCTGTTTAGCTCAAGGGAGTACGAGGATGGATTTCAGAGGAAGGCTGGGATGGATTTGCTCAGCTGAGCAATAGTTGGTGGCAGTGATGGCAGGCACTGCTGTTTGGTACTTTGGACCTTGCAGAGCCACAGAATTCTCTGAATTCAGCTCATGGCTGATGTGTAACAGGTTTTATTACCTAAGTGAGCCGCTCCAGGGATCACAGAGGGCAGGCACGTGCACATACTGCAGGCCAGGGCCTGTCACACTCGCTGAAGTCCTCATTGAACTGGAGCTCCAGAGCAAGCCTGGGGTGCTGGGCTGGAGAGCAGGGGGCGAGCCAGTGCTCATGGATCTCTGTCCTGGTTTCACTGCCTGCAGTGGGGTCGTGCTAAGCGTGACTAAAGTGACCGAATGTGCTTTGTTCTCCCCTTCAGGTGAGTTACTACTTCCCTCTGAAGACCCTCTGGCGCTCCTTCTTTGCCGCGCTGGTCGCTGCCTTCACCCTGCGCTCCATCAACCCCTTCGGCAACAGCCGCCTCGTGCTCTTCTACGTGGAGTTCCACATGCCATGGCACCTGCTGGAGCTGGTGCCCTTCATCCTGCTGGGAATATTTGGTGGGCTCTGGGGAGCTTTCTTCATCCGCAGCAACATCGCCTGGTGCAGGCGGCGCAAGACGACGCGGCTGGGCAAGTACCCTGTGCTGGAGGTGTTCGTGGTGACCGCCATCACGGCCATCCTGGCCTTCCCCAACGAGTACACCAGGATGAGCACCAGCGAGCTGATCTCAGAGCTCTTCAATGACTGTGGGATCTTGGACTCGTCCAAGCTCTGTGAATACGTGAATGATTTCAACAGCACCAAGGGGGACGATCTGCCCGACCGTGCCGCCGGCCCCGGTGTCTACACGGCCATGTGGCAGCTGGCACTGGCCCTCATCATGAAGGTCTTCATCACCATCTTCACCTTTGGCATGAAGGTGAGGGTTGCCTGTAAAGGAGCTTATGTTCTTCCCACGCTCTTCAGTACCCTTAGAGTTTTATTTCCTCCCTGACCGGACATGTGTCCCCCCAAACTCTGTCAGAAGGGGACAGACTGCAGTTGTTTGTCCTGCTGCTCGGACGTGAGGGCAGTAGAAACCTTCCTGCCTGAGTGTGGGCACCAAAACTGGTGCCTCAGGGCATCATATCCCATTTTCCAGACACAGAATGCTCCTAAATTGTCCTGCCTCAAGCTTTTTAGATAAATATGTGATTTAGATGAAAGAGCTAACTGCAAAGCAGTCAGTGTCTTAGTTTGTAAATGCATAATTGGAGCTGTTCCTTGCTCAGAGGGTTTGGAAGTTGTTTGGTGCAGCCTCTGGAGCTGCAAGTGTAATTTCCAGGTGTGAGCTTTCCTGCAATGGATGGAGCTGATGGACAGTTTTTATGTCCCTGCTCACTGCAGGGGGGGTTGGACTAGATGACTTTTCAAATGTCCCTTCCAGTTCAGCTCCAGCAAAGACTCTGCCTCACTGTGGTTTGAGGTTCCAGCACTGCTGTGTGCAGTCCCAGGGCTCTGCTGCTCACTGCCCCGTGTTCCCACAGGTGCCCTCCGGGCTCTTCATCCCCAGCATGGCCGTGGGGGCTATCGCAGGCCGGCTGCTGGGGGTGGCCGTGGAGCAGTTGGCCTTCTACCACCATGACTGGGCCATCTTCAGTGGCTGGTGCAGCCAGGGGGCTGACTGCATCACCCCTGGCCTCTACGCCATGGTGGGCGCCGCCGCCTGTCTGGGTAAGCTGGGGCTGGGCCTTGGTTGGCCACGTGAAGAGGTGGTGTGGTGGGTGAATGGTTGGACTCCCTGATCTTAGGGGTTATCCCAGCCTTAATCACTGAACCACCGAATGGTTTGGGCTGGGAGGAACCTTAAAAATGATCTCATTCCACCCTGTAGTGATTCTGTGGCTGAAGAGCTGCGTTTGTGGCCAGCCATCAGAGCTGGTGTCACCTCAGGAACCCCAGGAAATGCTGTAATAGAATGTGCCATGTGCTCCTCATCCTGGTAGTGTTCTGCCATCTCCAGCCTGGTGCTGGGCATGGCCAGCTGCAGTGGGGAGCTGCTGAGTGGGAGCCAGAACAGCTGAGGCTGCCCAGGGACTTGAGTTTTCCTATGGGGTTTTAATTCATTTTACTTCCTGTTCTGGCCTTAAATTGTGATGCAATTCTGCTTTTAAGTGCTCTGTTTTTCAGTAACACTTCTTCCTCTTGGCTGAGTTGGAGAGACTGGGTACATGTGACTGAACTTAACTTTCACAATTTCCAGTCCCCTCATCCATGGAATAATACGTTTAACTCCTAAGGGACTACTTTATCAGGAGAAGCTCTCCTCTAAAAACATGCCACCAACCCCCATCTTTGGCCTTTTTGGAGGGGATACACCTTGTTTGAGCAACCCAATCTAGTGGAAGGTGTCCTTGCCTGTGGCAGGGGTTGGAATGAGATAGACTTGAAGGTTCCTTCAAGCCCATACCCTTCTGGGATTGTTTGCATGTAATTGATGGAAGATAAGTACACTTTGACTTCATTAATGGTTCTGTTTGCTGCTGGGCAGCACTGAAGGATCTGTGCCCCTTTAGGGAATGGGTATTGGAACAAAACTCCTGTAAAATATTTGGGAGTAGCTGTGGGACTTGAATCTCAAAAGCATAATTAAAGCATACAGAGACAAAACCACACAGAGACCTTAAGCTCCATGCCAGGACCTGGTGCTGTGGCAGGGACAGAGGTTTCAGTGCTGTTCTAATCCTGTTTGGTGCTGCTGACTGGGGCAGTTCAACTGTGCTGGCACCACCCTCCTCTGGAGGGAGGTGGGGACTGCTGTGACACAACCCCGGAGTGACCTGAGCCGTGCTGTGTTGACAGGGGGGGTGACCCGGATGACGGTGTCGCTGGTGGTCATCATGTTCGAGCTCACGGGGGGGCTGGAGTACATCGTGCCGCTGATGGCAGCGGCCATGACCAGCAAGTGGGTGGCCGACGCCGTCGGCCGCGAGGGGATTTACGACGCCCACATCCGCCTGAACGGGTACCCCTTCCTGGAGGCCAAGGAGGAGTTCTCGCACAAGACACGGGCCATGGACGTGATGCGGCCGCGCAAGAGCGACCCTCCCCTGACGGTCATCACGCAGGACACCATGACCGTGGAGGACGTGGAGACCATCGTCACCAGCACCACCTACAGCGGCTACCCTGTGGTGGTGTCCCGGGCGTCCCAGCGTCTCGTGGGGTTTGTCCTCAGGAGAGACCTCATCATTTCCATTGGTAAGAGGTGATGCTGCCCGGGTGAAGGTGCTGTCGTTAGTGCCAGCTGTCAGTGACCTGAGGAGGTCACACACTCCTGATGCTGGTGGCTGGGCCAGCTGGTGCATCCCTGAGCAGTGTGGGTGCGCTCTGCTTGCCTTGGATGAGGAGAGGGGGGCTTGTCACAGGATCATTTAGGTTGGAAAAGCCCTCCAGGATCATCCAACCTGTGTCCGATCCTCACCTTGTCACCAGCCCAGAGCACTGAGTGCCACATCTGGGCGTTCCTTGGCCACCTCTAGGGATGGGGACTCAAGCTCCCTGGACAGCCTCTTCCAATGTTAGCAAGCTTTCCTGTGGAGGAATTCCTGCTGATGTCTGACCTGAACCTCCCCTGGCACAGCTTGAGGCTGTGTCCTCTTGCCCTGTCACTGATTGCCTTGGACAATATGGAATAAAATACAGGAACAAGTGCATCAGGATATTATGTACATTGCCCGCCTTCTGTGATACCACCATGAGTTTCTACACTTGGATTCCTTGGAATCTCCAGGGATTCATTAAGAGTGGTCCTGTCCCCAAGCTGTGCACAATTGATGCACAGGATGGGGATTTGGGTTTTCATGATAAAATATCCCAAATATTCCAAAGTATTCTGAATATCCAGCCTGGTGTTTGGGCTGCCAGACCTGCCCCTTCCCAGGAAGCCTTGGAATGCTGGTATCAGATTGCAGTGTGGCAGGTACCCACAGTACCTGTGTGTGCACTGCTGTGAAGGTCTGAGGGATGGCCAGTACTTGACTTGTTTTCCATTCCTGACCCTGATAATGTCCATGGAGCCTGTGCTAGCTGTTGAGTGCTTAAAAATAGTCCTTTAACTGCTCTGCATGGGACCCAAATCAGTGACTCATAAAAGCACAAAGCGTTTTATTTACCTCCTCGAAAAACTGGGAAGTTAAAAGTTCTCCAGAACTTGCATTTACCTGGCCAGAGCACAATGAGGTGCAACAGCCTTGGCTTTGGGCAAAGCTGATGTGCTGATCCCGCTCCTTCAGTGGAACTTTGGAGATCCTGGAGGTTCTCCCAGTAATGAGTGACAGGACACAAGACCTGAAGTTGTGCCCGGGTGGGGTTTAGGTTGGATATTGGGGAAGATTTTTTCATGGAAAGGGTTGTCTGGCCCTGGCACAGGCTGCCCTGGAGTCACCATCCCTGGAAGCATTCGAAAAATGTGTGGTTGTGGCATTTGGGGACACGGGTTAGTGGTGACCGTGGTGGTGGTGCTGGTTGACGGTTGGACTTGATGGTCTTAAAGGTCTTATCCAACCTTAATGATCCCATGGTTCCCTTAGAAGAAAGGCTGGAAACCCATCACGCCCTCCTTGGGTGGGAACAGCTCTGGCAAAGGGAAGGAAAGGACTTCTAAGGCCATTAAATGTGAGCTGAGGAACGGGCATGCCCTTCTGTTTGGAAAAGGAAAGGAGCGCTGATATCGAATCAAGTATTTCTCTTTCCAGAAAATGCCCGGAAGAAGCAGGATGGGATCGTGAGCACCTCAGTTATTTGTTTCACTGACTACTGTCCCCCCCTGCCTCCGAGCTCCCCATCTGTGCTGAAACTCAGGAGCATCCTGGACCTCAGTCCCTTCACAGTGACGGACGAGACGCCCATGGAGATTGTGGTGGACATTTTCCGCAAGCTGGGATTGCGCCAGTGCCTGGTCACTCACAACGGGTGAGAGCCCTGGGCCCTGGGGTCAGAACCTTCTCTGCTCCCCGGGCAGAGGGGACAGCATTGGGCTCCATCTGGGGCTGGAGACTAGAGCAGTTGTTGCCTGGCAAAGGCACTTGTGACAGCCCAGCTCCAAGCCCTGTCCAGGCTGGCCCGGGACACTTCCAGGGATGGGGCAGTCACAGCTGCTCCGGGAGCCTGTGTCAGTGTTCTACCACCTTCAGAGGATGCAATGCTTTCTGTGGGTGTCATTTTGAACCCCAAAAGACTCTTCAGCACCTGCAAGGGGCTCAAGTGGCTCTGCCAGGGTCCCTTCTAACAGTGTTGGTGCATTAAAAATGTTTTTTCATTTTCCAGGAAGCTGCTGGGGATCATTACCAAAAAGGATGTACTAAAGCACATTGCACAGATGGCCAACCAGGACCCCGATTCCATCCTCTTCAACTAGAGGCAGACTGTAGGGATTGTGTGTCCCACATACTTGGAACTTTCTAGCCCATCCTGGGTAGACTTTCCTATTTTTATTGAGACCATGGAACTGTTTCCAGTGTTTTCTTCCATGGAGCTGAAGAAGATATTTTTTTTTTTTTTTCTACCAGATAACCAATTGCACTACGGAATCTGTGGAACATGATCTTCTTTTTAGAAGAAAAAAAAGGAGACTTTATTTACGTTGCTTTTGTGAAGTTGCATTGGAAAGATTCCATGAAGGAGTAAAAGCAAAATATTAGAGAATTGTATTTCCTCCTCTTCTTTTGTTGGAACTGCTGTTACAAACGTGGGGAGGAAAAGCCAAGGTGTTTGTGCACTTCCAGAGGTGTGGAAGGAGCAGGGTGGTTTTACACACAGTATTCAGGTGGTGGCAGAGGGACAGGGCTGGGCTCAGGGTGGTGTATTCCCAGTTATCCACCAGGGAAAAATCACAACCTTGGGAAGCCAAAATAGGGGAGAGAATAAAATTTGGCCAGCTGAGGCTGCTTGGCTGAAAGAAGGAAAAAAACCCCAAACCCCCCACATCAGCTCTCCTTAAAAATTGGCCCAGTTTCTGATTGGGAAGATGCTGGTTTTGATTAATTAGTGAATATATTAATTACTCTGCCACTGCCTTTTCAGGAGAACCCTGAGGAGGAGGTAGGAAGAGTTCACAGGTGTCTTCCCATCCTGCTCCCTTTCTCTGATCTGTGCCCAAGGATTCCTTCTTGATTTCCTCTGAGCACGTCACTAAAATCTCAGAGGCTGAATCCTAAATTCCTGCCCTTTCCCAAACCGCGATGGTGTTGGACGTGGCACAGGTGGCCTCCTCCTCACCCTGCCCCACTCAGAGCCCTGTGCCTGGGACATGGATGCTGTTCCCTGCTCCCTCCTGTCCCTGGATCCCAGCTGGAGGATTGCAAGCAGGGCACTGCTCCAGTCTCCTTTGGCCAGCAGCTATGCAACAACCCCTTCCCACCATGGCCCCCCGTGCTCCTCAGTCCCTGTCCCAGCACTGACCAAATGATTTTCCTATTAATACAACTGTGCCCATTCACTGGAATTTGGGAGGCTTCTGGATGCCTTGGGAAGGCTGATGCTCTTCATCCTGGCCTCAGTTGTTTCATGTTTGTGGGGAATGGGGACTCCTGGCTGGACTTGGCAAAGTCCCTCTCAAAATCTCCCTGATACGAACAAAGTCTTTCCAAGGAGCAAAAGCCAGATTCCTGATCTTCCAAAGCCATCCAGCAGCCAGTCTCTGCTCTGCTGCTTCCACCTGATGTCTCAATCCTTGTACAGCTCAAAGCTGCCTCAACTTGAGATCTCACTGATAGATCCAGTTCCTTCTGCTTGGAAAATAAATGCTTGGACTGGTTGTGGTGGTCTTGTGCAGCAGGAGATGGTTGGAATTCTTCATGTGCTGCCTTAGCCTTTGCCAGCAGCAGCTTTGCTTTTAAATGCTTTTTTTTTGTTCTGTTTGGAGGGCAGGTGGATGCTCCTGGGAGCTGGGGCTGAGTTCAGGGAAGAAGCTGCCTTCTCCCAGTCCCCTGGGAGCTTCTTTCTGGGAATGCCTGTCATGTACGAGCTGACTTCTCTTCCTGTGGCACACATGGGAAACCAGAAACACAAAGCTTTTGTATTTTCTCCTCACCTTACCATCCTCAGGAGAGTCACAGCTTGGGAAATGTCGTCCTGCTTCAATTAGATCCATGACCCGTTCCTCTCCTTGTGGGAAGGCTGCAGCAGCCCAGTGCAAAGGTAAGGTGCCAAAAGGGAAACCCGTGTGCAGGGTTATCCCAGCTGGAACATCCCAGCTGGCTGGTGGCTCATCCCAGCTGCTCCTGGGGAAGGAGGGCAGGGAGCAGCTGTCAGAGGGAATTGCAGCTGCTCTGCTGAATGCGAATGGGAGCCCCGGGCAGGAAACACCTGCCCAGCAGCTCCTCACTCTCCTCAGCTGCTGCTGTGTCTGTCCCACGGGTGGTTTTTTCCAGTGGGAAAGGTGTCCTGGGGTGCTGTCTGGAGAAGGTCATGTCTGGGAAGGTGGGAGTGGGAAGGGCAGGAAAAGCCCAGTAGGGCCGGGCTTGAGGGAGGCTCGCTTTGGGTGCGGGCAGGATTTGGAGTCCTCTCGGTGCCGAACTTCCAGCTCCTGAGAAGGGCTTTGCCCTATCCAGTTTTTGCTCTCCCATTGCTTCGCTCCAGGAGGAGCCCTGTGGTTCCCTTCAGCAGGCAGATGGGGATGCAGGACAGAGCCAGAGAGGTCCATCCAGTGAATGAGTGACTCGGAAGGACCGGGGCGGGGGGCATGTTGCAATATCCCGTTTATGGGGCAAGGGCTGGCTGGATGCACTCGGCCGTCGGATGCTGGACGGGCAGGGTGGGACAGGGAGGAGCCGACTTTGAGCCTCCCACTGAGCTGATCTTTAAGGTCCCAACCCAAACCAGTCCGGTTCTGTGGAATAGTGCAGGGGTTTGAACAGGATGCAAAACGAGGAATTTTCTTTAGAAGTGGAATAAAAGTGGAATTATTTATTCCTGATGTCTCCAGCTTGAATAAAAGGAAAAAGCCGCGTGAGTCGTGCGGGAGGCCCGTGAGCCCGGCTGGAGCTGGCTCAGCGCTTCCCTTGGGTTCAGCCCGCGGGCAGAGCCGGGGCCGGGGGTGCCGAGACCGAGAGGGAGCCGGGGGGAGCGGCCCCGCTACTGCCTCCGGCTCCGCCACGCCCGGGGCTGCTGCTGGGAGCCACAGGCTGCGCAGGGAAAGACAACTGGTCCTGGAAAGGAGAGAAATCCCTTTCTGTCCTCTGGGGTCTCCGTGGGGCCGCGGGAAAGAGGCTGGCAGCAGCACAGCTGGGATGGGATTGCACTAAATGGCCTTTAAAGGTCCTTCCGACCCAAACGGTCTGGGATTCCACAAGGGACGAGCTGAGCCTCCTGCCTGCGGCAGCAGCGGCTCTCCCCTGCTCGCTCACAGCGCCCCGGCATTAATGTTTTCCTGGAGCATCCCCTAGCTCCGTGAATCCTTCGTGCTGCAGGAAAGAGGTTTCTGTTTCCAGAAACCTCTCTTTTCAGGCTGAATTCCTGCCTGGGGGGAGCGCTGGCTGGTGAGGTGCCCTGTGGCAGAGCGAGAGGCGCTGCTGGGCTCACACCACACCCCGCTGCCTCTCTTTGTGTGCTTTATTTACAATATCCCAAGGAATGATTTCCTGCCCCGGTGACGTGGATTTCGGCGTGGATTTCCTCTCCCTACTGTGAACTCGGACCAGGCTGGGGACTTGAAAGTAAAACGAGATCGTGTCTGGGCAGGGATGGAGACTTGGAGGTAGCAATGAACTAGTTCATAACAACAAAGAAGGAAAAAATGAGCCTTTGGCCCTGGGATTTATTTAGAGATGAAGGCTCGGGGCCGTGAATGCCCTGGGCTGAGGTAAAAACAACTCATCGGCAGTGGAGATAAGAGGGTCCTTTGGCAGAGTCTGCAGGAAGTACTTTGGGTCTGGATTGAATCCTCAGGGCGAAGCCATGGGAAATCAGGTCAGTGTGGAGATTTTATTGGTGCTGTAGTCACCCCCCACCTCCCAGTCCAGGTTAGAGCAGGAGGGAATCATAGAATTCTGGAATGGGTTGGGTTGGAAGGACCATAAAGCTCATCCTGTTCCATGCCCTGTCATGGGCAGGGACACCTTCCACTATCCCAGGATGCTCCCAGCCCATCCAGCCTGGCCTTGGACACTGCCAGGGATCCAGGAGCAGCCCCAGCTTCTCTGGGCACCCTGTGCCAGGCCCTCACCTCTCTCACAGGGAATTTCTCCCCATTATCCCTTCTGACCCTGTCCTCCTTCAGCTTGAGGTGCTAAGGAAGGGCTGGGAGTTGTCACTGCACTGTAAGGATGTGCTGCCTGGGGAGCTGGAGCTCTCGGTTTGAGGGGCCAGGGTCAGAAGGAATAATGGGGGGTTGTTTATTCTTGTGGCTCTCCCCAGCCTGAGGGAGGTGCTGGCAGAGGAGGCTGTGTGAGGGGATGCAGAGTTGGTTTAGAGACCACTGACTTCGCTTTCTAGGAGGAGCTACAGTGATAACTTGTCAGCAATACTCACGTTAAAATAGTGATTATTGGTAGTAATTAACAGTAATTGCTAATAAACAATTTTAACAATAACAGAAAAGTTGTCTGAGATATCTTCAGTACTTTGCTCTATTTGCACAGCAGATTTTGTTTCTTCAGTCAGAGCAAAGTGGTGTGTCCCCATCCAGGTCTTTCCACACTTTGTTCTTTCTTTCCTGGAGCACATCCTGGGACGGGCAGTGTTGGCACAGGTGCCTCAGGCAGTTTTTGTGGAGGCCGGGTTTTCATGCTGCTGGCTTCTGCTGGTGGCTGTTCCACTTGTCCAGGTGGGAGCACAGCCCTGGCCAGGCTGTGGGTGTCCAGCCCTTCTGCTGGAAGCACCAGGACAGGGAGGACGATGGAGGAGGCAGAGGGGCCGCAGGGGCTGAGGCTGCCTGGAGTAACCTACGTGAGGCTGCCTGGGGTTCCTCACAGTGAGGAATTCCAGCTGGACTCTCCCCAGACAGGGTGAGGCTGCTCTTTGCCTTGATGCTGCTGAGTTCTCCTTCTCCCATCTACCCACCCACAAGCTCTCTCCTTTCCAGGAAAGCAGGGTGGGCCACTGCCCGCTGGCGCCGAGCCCGGCTCTCCCCGCTCACTGCTTTCCCTGCTTCCTGCATGGCAAACGCAACCTCTGCCGGCTCCATCGGGCCGTGTCCGTGTTAAACTCCCTTTCAAAGGAAATCTTGGAACCACCTGCTGTGTTTCCTGCAGCCCCAGCTCCGCTGGCTCAGCCCTGCGCTCCCATGGCTGCTGCCAGAGGCAGGATAGGCTCGGTGCTCCCGGGGGTGTTTGAGACCTGAGGATGTCAAGAGCCCTGTTGTGGGTCACCAAGGTGGTTGGGACAGCGGGGGGGGGGGGGGGATGGGATGAGAGGTGGAGGAAAAGGGATGGGTTTAGAATGGGGGGGTTTGGTGTGCTTTTTTTGCTTTGGGCAAGAGTCCAGCGTGCTCCGGGGCCAAGTGCTGCAGAGCCAAGGCTCGGCTCAGCTCCTCCATCCCTCCATGGGGACCAGGAAAGCGGGGCCCTGCAGCCCTGCCGTGGGGGGATCAGCCCTGTCACCTCTTTGGAGGCTGCGGGAGGCTCTTCCTTGTGCTCTCTGGCTTAGATGAGCTTTTGCAGGTTCTGGATGATCTGGGGAATCTTCCCTTGCATTTGGGGCTGGCCCAGGTGTTTGTGTACAGGTGCCAGGGTGGCACCATGCCCTGGGGGGGTTGTATCAGCCACCCTGGACTGGGAGCCTGCAGGAGATGGGGGCTGGAGAGTGGGAATGCCCAGCAACCAGGGGTGTAGGGGGATGTGGGTGCTGTCAGGCTCAGCCCCCAACCCTGGCCAAGGATATGGAGGGCCAGGAGTCAGGCCTGGAAAGCTGCAGGAGGGATGGCAAGATCGAGGAGAAGTCCCTGCCCAGGAACAGCCCCTCAGTGATCCCGGAGCCTGGCTGTGTCCTGGACTGGGCTTAGCAGTCCCAAACTCAAAGAGGAGGAGCACTGGGACCCTCTGAGAGCTGATGGGTGCAGGGAAGGAGGAGCTGAGATGGGCTCAGATTTTGTGGGGTCTCTGCAGGACCTGAGCCCGGCGGGGATAAAGGCACTGGGTTGAGAAACAGGAAAACATCCCCTCGGGACTGTCCATGGGGGCTGGCAGCTGCAGAACCCCTGGAGGGGTTGTGGGTGCAGGATGAGGAAGAGCCTTTGCTGGGTTCTGTCAGGAGCCCTGGCAGAGCCCCAGCCCTGCTCCCCCTGGCTCTGGGTCCACCCTGCCTGGGGCTGTGGTGCAAAGGGCCAGAGCTGTGCTGGAGTACAAGGCTTTATTCCATCCTCCCTGGGAGCCCCGTGCCTCTGGCAGCCCATGCTGCCACTGTCTGTAAATCCCCCCAGTCTTAGTAGGATACAGAGAGTACAGGGGGAGTTAGAAAAAGGGACCGTGCCCTGCCAGTGTCCGTGGGCTGAGCCAGCTGGACCCTGCTCTGCCCTGCCTTTGGCCTCTGGGGTGACCTCCATCACCCCAGGACTGGTTTTGGTCCCTCCAAGGTCCTGCTGTGACCACTGGGCTAACCAGAGCTGGAATCCTGGGCTGGAGGTGTGAGGAAGTGGGGACTGCACTGTCCATGAAGGCTGGGGGGGACAAATTCCCCACGGGAAGAGGTGCTTGGTCAGCAGCCGTGCTGAGCTCCTGTCCTGTGCAGCCTGCCTCAGTCACCACGTGCCCCAGTGCCATGTGCCAGGTGTGGTGCCAGGACTGGTGACTGCTGCAGTGTCACGATCCTGCCCTTTGCCCTCCCTGGAACCATCGCTGGTGTTGCCCCAGGCTTTCACCTCCCAAACTGAAACTCCTTCATTGCCTTCCAGATGCCAACACTGGACCTGCCCCAGCCCCACACTGTGCCCCAGGGGTGTCAATCCTATGCCCAGAGGTGCCAGCCCTGTGCCCCAGGGGTGCTTCCAGCCCCAGGTCCTGGCACCCACAGCCCTGCCCAAGGTGGGGTCAGACTCATGGGTGTCACGCTGCAATGGGCACACTTTGTCTTGCAGTGGCAGGTGTGGCCCCGGTGCCTTTCCCACTGCAGGGAGCTGTTTCCTGCTGTGTCACCGGGGCTGGGATGTCCTCCCTCGTGCACGTCCCCTGTAGGTCCTCGGAGACCTTTCCTGGTTCACGGCTGCCTCCCACGTGGAGGGTGGCATCAAGCACAGCAGGGCCCTGCGGGCAGCCACCCCTGTGCCTTCTTGGCTCATCCCTCACCGCAAGGGACAATTCACGGGAAGAACCCCGCGCCACCCCCGGGCCATTGGCCGCTGTCCGGGCGCCACGTGGGCCAGGTGGGAGCGGAGGGGGTGTCACAGGTCGAGCCGGAAGGCCCCGAAGTAACTGGCTGCTGCATCGCTGGAGTCGATGGCCAAGGAGGAGACGGAGACGAAGAGCTCGTCACCGGCCTGGAGCTCGAAGAGTCCTCCCTGGTAGAGCGCGTGGAGCCCATAGTCGGCCTCGGGCGCCCAGCACTTGGTGCCCACGCCCTTGAGCAGCAGCACGGGCGGGCTGTGGGCCGGCTGCCACTGGATGCACTGCACCAGCTGAGGGCCCGAGTCGCGGCCGGCGCCGCGGTAGCGGAAATAGATCTGGGAGTACACGTAGTACTTGCCCGGCTGCTCCACGCGCAGCCGCCCAGCCCGGTACGTCATGTTCTGCACGTGGGAGTGGAGGCTGCTGTGCCCCCAGTGCGCGATGGCGTGGCGGCACGACTGGGAGAGATTCCCGAAGCGCTGGGAGCGTCCTGCGGGAAGGGAGAGTCGCTGAGGGGAGCGACCTGACAGGGTCACAAGGAGGGGAGGGGGCGGCTCTGACTCCCTCCCAGTGATCCAGCTTGGAGGGGTGGAGCTTGGTGGTCTTGGAGTGAACAGGGGACAATCTCTCCCTATCAGTTCCCCAACCGTCCTGGTCCCCTGCCCTTTGATCTCTCCCCTGTTCCCATCTTGCAGACCCAGCAGTGCCCAGAGGGGTTCCCCAACTCACCATCCTGAGCCAGGCTCTGTGGGCGGAGGGTGAGATGTGCTGAGGGCTTCCCAGCTATTTTGGGAGGAAGTTGCCCCTCTGAGGTGTTGAAGTAGCTCCGCCAGGCCTCTGCAGGAAAGGGGCAGATGCTGTAAGGACAGCGTGGGGACACCCGGCCCCATGCCAGCAGGGCAGGGAATGCCCCACTGACCCACCAGAGCAAAAGGTTATTGAGGGATGGAAATGTCTCATCAATCATCAACCAACACATCTGTGTGTGCCACGGCCCTGGTGCCCTGGCCTCTGGACAAATGGACGTCGCTGTCCCCCAGCCCATCCCTGGAACGTGTGCCTGTCATTGCGAGTGACAATCCTGGCTCTCCCCTCTCCTGTCCCAGCTCATAGCACTGGAGTTTGCCCCAGGAGTGACCCCCCCCACCCCCACCCCCTGCTGGCCTCCCTGGATCACAGCTCCCTGGATCACAGCTCCCATGGATCAGGCTCTGGCTGCAGCCCCAGAGCTGGCCCAGGAGGGACTCACCTTTCACCGCGCTCCTGCGGATGATGTTCTCAGTCACCTGCGCCACAGAGAAGAGAAAGTTCCCTGGTTAAAGGGGACACGGGGTTTCCCCATGCCTGAGCTCCAAGCCTCCATCACCTTCCCTGTCATGCTGTCTCTGGGCCCCACCACCTCCTCACTGTGGAGGGCTTGAGTCCCACTCCCAGCTTGAGCCATCTTGGCTAAATCCCCCTTCCACCGCTCCAGTGAGGTGGGCGGATGGGGAAACTGAGGCATGGGGACAACCAGGAGCTCTGCCATCCTTCCCTGGTCCCAGGCTCACCGTGGTCACATAGGCTTTGATGGTGCTGGCCAGCTTGAGGCAGCCCTGGCTGCCGCTCAGCTCCTCCAGGCTGGAGCCCTCCGGCTGCTGATTGAGCACCTGCAGACACCGCAGCTCCTCCGCACTGCCCGGAGTCTGGGATTTCAGCTGGGATGGAAACAAAGCGTGATGGCAAACTGGGACAGACCGAGGGAGCAGCTGGGATCCTGCTGGGGTGTGAGCAGGGGGCAGCTGCCTTCAGCCCAGCTTCTCCAGCACCCGGGAACTCAGGGAACAACCAGGACATCGGGATCAATTCAGCCTCCAGATCCATAGGATACTGGGATCAATTCAGCCTCTGTATCCACAGGACAGCGGTGTGAGATCAGATTGAAAGGATCTGGGTTCATCTCTGCCCTCCTGCACCCCCGGCCGGCCCTGCCCCCGCGGGTGGGTAGCGGGAGGGCTCGCAGGCTGCTCCTG
>WAAG01039213.1:82660-107597 GCA_013390105.1 Tichodroma muraria | reverse complement strand
GCTTCTATGGCCCTGCCGAAAGATTCGGGGGTGCTGGTGGGTGAGAAGCTCAGCACGGCCCGGCCAACGCGGCTTCAGCCCCACAGCACGGGCAGGGGGGGACTCGGCCCCTCTGTCCCCTCAGGTGAGCCCCCCCTGCAGAGCTGCCCCAGCCCCGGGCCCAGCACAGAGGGAGCTGGAGCTGCGGGACAGAGCCCAGAGGAGGCCACGGCGCTGCTCCGAGGCCTGGAGCCCTTCTGGAGCTGGGCTGGGAGAGCTGTGGGTGTTCAGAGAAGAGGAGGATCCAGGGAGCCCTCAGAGGCCCTTGCAGGGCCCAAAGGGGCTCCAGGGGAGCTGGAGAGGGACTGGGGACAGGGGCTGGAGGGGCAGGATAAGGGGAAATGCCTTTCCAGTGCCAGAGGGCAGGGCTAAATGGGATATTGGGAGAAATTCTTCCCTATATGAGTGGCGAGGCCCCGGCAGAGGTTTCCCAGAACAGCTGTAGCTGCCCTTGGATCCCTGGCCAGGTTGTTCCAGGCCAGGCTGGACAGGGCTTGGAGCAGCCTGGTCTAGTGGAAAGGTGTCCCCGCCCGTGAACCTGGGTGATCTTTAAGGTCCCTTCCAACGCAAACCCTTCCATGATTCACGATTCTATAAATCCCTGCGCAGCTGAGGCAGGGAGGGCTCCCACAGCCCCTCCCAGGTGGACAAAGGGGGGTCCCTGCAGCCGGGGGGTAACTCCTGGTTTCTCTTCCAGCCCGCACGCTCGCTCCCTGCTACTCGGCCGACCTGCGCCCGGCCGCAGGGAGCCTGGTGTCGGCCGTGGGCTGCACCGTGCTGCTGACGGCCCCCGCGCTGCTGGGCCGCGGGGCCGTGTCCTGGGAGTACCGAGCGGGCTCAGAGGAGGGGGTCATCCTCAGCTACGGCTTCCATCACCCCCCCAACGTGTCCCGGCTCTACAGGAACCGCGCGATGTTCAACGAGTCCAACCTGTCGCTGCGGGTGGTGCTGCAGCTCGGGGACAGCCGCCTCTACCGCCTCAGGGCCCAGGAGGAGGCCACGGCCTGGTTCCATCTGCACGTTGTGGGTGAGTGGTGCCACGGCCAGCTCTCCTCCGTGGCTGGGAGCCGGGATTGCCGCGGGTTTGAGCGCTGACGCTGCTGCACCTGCCTCTGCCAGAGCCGCTGTCCCAGCCAAAGATCGTGGGCAACTCCTTGGTGAAGGCAGGAGGCAACACCAAACTGGTTTGCAATGTGCTGCAAGGGAAGGCAGATGCCTACTGGTGGAAGAAAAATGGGGAGCTGCTCCTGGGAAACGAGCGCATCCAGTTTGTGGAGAACACCACTCTCTGCATCCTGCGGGCGTCCATCAGCGACAGTGGCTACTACACGTGTGTGGTGAGCAACGCTGTGAGCCAGAACGAGACCTCCTTCCTGCTCCAGGTCCACCGTGAGTGCATTCCTTCCCCGTGCCCAGGAGAGAACCAGGGGGACAGCCCCAGAAAAGCGATTCTCCCTGCCTGTGCTGAGCAGGCAGGTTTGCTGGGAGGGCATGGTGGGTTAAATTCAGGTTAAATTTGCTCTGGTGCAGAGGCTCTGGGTTCTCCCCTTTGCAGACTCTGCCAATGTGGTGCTGGCTGTGGTCCTGGCCTGTGTCGTCGTTGGCTTGCTCGCAGGTGGGTGCTGGGGTGGGCAGGTTGGGGCTGGGGTGACTCTTTGCCCTGTTTCTGGCTGGTGGGTGCCATGGCAGGTGCTGTGGCCACCAGAGGTAGGTGGGAGGGTCCCATGTGGCACATCCCTGCCAGGACCTGACTCTCCTACCCTGACATCCCATCCTGTGGGCAGGGGCTGGGCTTTGTCACTGCTGCTGTTTCCAGCAGGGTTTCCCCAGTCCAAGGAGGTCATGCTGGCCTCTGGTGCTGCTGCTCCTGGTGGTGGTGGGGCTCTGAGCAGCCTGGGCTAGTGGAAGGTGTTCCTGCCCATGGCAGGGGTTGGAACTGGATGGGCTTTGAAGGTCCCTCCAACCCAAATGGTTCTGGGATTCTGGGATCCTCTGATGCTGCTGCTTTGTCCCCAGGTGTCTTCGTCTGGTGCCAGAGAAGGGAGAACTCGTGTGACAACTGTTGGTAAGATGCCTCCAGCCTTCGGGTGGCCCCCTTGCTCCAGCCAAAATTTTCACTCTAGAAGCCTGTATTTATCCTTGGCTGGATCCGAGTGAGCTGGAGAATTGGGAGAGCTCGGGGTGCTATTCCAGCCTCTCTGGTAAGAGGCTGCTCTCCCACCCTGGAGGCTCAAAGGATTTGCTGTCCCCTCTATTAGATTTCCACTCTGGAAGTATTCCTGATTCCTCCACCCAGAGCCTGACACTCCTGGTTATCTCAGCTCTGAATTATGGGTGGGCTTTTAAATACTCCAGAGATTTCTGGGAAGCAAGTGATTTTCGAGATTTTGTCAGAAATCGCTCCCTCTCTGTGACCACAAACACACTCAAGCTGCCCAGTGGAGCTTCCTGGAGGGTGAGAATAAGGATGTGAGTCCCTTGGGATGGAACACCCTTCCCATGATGTGGCGGGTTACAAACAAGGAGCTCTCTGGTGTCCTGTGCAGTCAGATCCCAGGGAACTCCAGCCAGAAGCAAATTGGCCAAGGTAGCTTCTGGAATTCGGACTAGGGCAGAAGTGCAGACCTCCTGGTGCTACCACTGCCAATGTGGGACACTCTGGGCTGGCTGAGGACCTGGAGGGGTCCAAGTGCCCAGGACATGGCTCATGTGGGGCCCTCTCTTCTCCTTGCAGGTAGAGCTGGGTCAGCCCTTCTGTTGCCCTTCCCTGGTGGTGGATACTGCTGGGAGTGCCAGGTATCCCATCCTGTCCCAGCCTCTCCTGGGCTGACCTGGGAAGTGTTCAAGCTGCCAGAACATGCAAATAGTTTTTTGGAAAACACTGGTTTGGACTATTTCGATGTTGTCCTGCTCTTGCTGTTGTGCATCCCTGGGAGGGGGATGTACCTGCTCCCTCCCTCCATCCTCCTGGCTTCCTCCGGAAGCCTCGACAGGCTCACGGCTCTGGAAAGAGCCACTGTCCCCGCTGGGCAAATCCACAGTCCTGGGGCTGCTGGGAGGTGCCGTGGTGGCAGCCCTGCCTCCCCGGGGCCTCCTGGTGTTCTCCTGGGCCAGGGGTTTGCCAGGGGCCTCAGGGGCTGACTCTGGGCATCCTGCTCCATGTGACCCTTGGAGGGAGGAGAAAGGGCAGGATTGGAGCAGAGGCAGCGGGAGCTGGCAGGGAATGGGGGAGCAGCAAAGGAGTTCTGTGTCTGAAAGCAGATCCCAAGGAAATTCCTGCAGCCCGCTGAGGTGGAGATGCTCCTGAGTCCATCTCCTCCTGGAGAGCCTTAGGCTCTGCAGGATCTGGAGATATCCCTGGGGACATCCCCTCCTCCTCCCAGCGCCAGTGCTGGTTCCAGCTTGTCCTTCGCGTTTGCTGCTCCTGCAGGCCACATCAGCCTTGGCCTGACTGGATACAGGAAGCCCTGCTCCTGTCCCCTGCTGTCCCCTCCCTCCCTGTGCTGCCTCTTCAGGGCTCTCCTGGGCTTTGCTGTGGAGGGGATGTTGCTCCTTCAGCTGAGCCTGGAGGCAGAGCAGGCTTCCCCAGCCTGGAGAGAACAGGATGCTCCCTCAGGTGCTGGACCTCACTGTTGGTCACCCGGGGATGTTTGCACGCCCTTTTAATCTGAGGGGGAAATCCCAGGTCCAGGGCTTTCCCTGAGCCAATCTCCAGCACCTCTGGAGCAGGCTGGGGACCTCTCAAAGGCAAACTGGAAAATTGTGGGAGAGATCGCTGGGAGATTCAGGGGTTGTTAGCAAGGGGCTGTCTCAGCTGGGGGTTTCGTGGAGCTGTTAAAAGAAGCAGAGGAGTTTAGGTGGAAAGGATGAGTTTCCAGCCCCCTTGGAAGCCGCAGGGCAGGTTGTCAAGTTCTGTGTTGCACTTGAGGATGTAAAACAACCACACGTTTTGCAAGCAATACTTTCCTAAGCGTTTTAGGGAGTTGTCTGAATGGTTTTGGAGACTTTGTGGTTTGTTGATGCCTGTTGCTGCTAATAAAGAGTGTGTGTTATCCCAGAGGGTATTACTGTGATGTTTAGGGGTGGGAAATGTCCCCTGGGGCTAGCTGGAGCCCGGGGGAGCAGTGGGATAGCAGTCAGCCCCTGGTGGGGTGTGGCTGGTGGCAGACCTGGGAATGCTGAATTTCTCCCGCTGTCTGGCTCTGGGAGATGATCCCTTGCTCTCGAGGACATCATTTGCTCCCCTTGTGGGGTTCCTGCATCACCATCCCGTCCCTCACCTGCTCCCGTGGCAGTGAGAGCCTGAGGGACTCAGCTGGAGTCAAAAACAACCCAACAACTCTGCTCCAAATCTGGCTGAGGGTATTTTTAACCTGGCCCCATTCCTTGAGTCATGGGAGCCTGGCAGCTGCCCTGGCAGTGCCCAGGGAGGAGCTGCCTCCGAAGGAGCTGGGTGCAGGGCTGCCCCAGGGGGGCTTTTGGGGAGGTTTGGGGTTCGTCCAGGGACCTCTGGGTGCAGGGCTGTGCTCAGCAGCTGCTGGTGGCTGGAAAAGCCTCCTCTGGGCTGCAGGAAACACCTCAGTGTGTTGTGACAGCCGGGGAAAACAGCCTCTGGCACAGGCTGAGCACGATTTAATCCTGCCCGGAGTAAATAAATCTCAGAGTGTGTCAGACGCCCTGGGGTGGACCTGAGGAAGAGCTGTTGACAGCATCCACCTCCTCCCACCCTTGTTTTTGTGTCTTCATGTCCTTCCTCTGTCTTTTCTACTCGTGAAGCCAGAATCTATTTTGAGTTACTACAGGGTTACTCCCTGAAAAGTACTTAATGCTACTCCCAAGTATATCTTACACAAGTAGCTCTAGATTGTTGTAAACAAACGTTAAAGGAAGATAAACCAGTGAGAGACTCCTGCAGCTGCTGCTAAAGGGGCTTCTCTACTTCAGGCTTTGGTTTTATGGAGAAGGAAAAGGGGAAACATGCATTTGGCCTCCCCTGAGTCTGTTTTATTAAAAAAAAAAGGCAGAATCAGGTGAAGTTTGTGGACATTTATTATGAGGATCATACCCCTGAACCCACTAAACCTGGGGGAAGGCTTGGGCTGACTTAGCCAAGTGAGAGAAACTCCCATGGATCTCAGCTGGGAATGGTGTCCTTGGTTCCTGGCTGAGACATTTCAAAGGACCTGGGAGGAAGAGGAGGGAAGACATGCTGAGCATCAAAATTGTTCCCTGTCAGGCTGGGCAGGCCCTGGCACAGGGTGCCCAGAGCAGCTGTGACTGCCCCTGGATTCCTGGAAGTGTTCAAGGCCAGATTGGACAGTCTTGGAGTAGCCTGGGACAGTGGAAGGTGTCCCTGCCCGTGGCAGGGGATGGAATTGGATAGAGTTATCTTTCCACCCAAGCCATTCTGTTAATCCATGAATCCAGGAGGAATTAAGGCTTAAAAGCTTCAGGTTGAGGCCATGAGGGGGAGTTTTGAGTGGGCTCTCAAGTGCTTTGCTGGATGGGGACCCCACCAGAGCCTCCCCCAAAACCCAGCAAGATCCCAGGGGCTGGAGGGCAGTGCTGGGCTGGATCTTTCTTGGGGTCTGAGTCTTAAACTAAAACACAGAATAGCTTCCATATCCTGCTTCTTTCACTTCAAGATGTACAAATTCATGTGGAAAATAGGAATTTATGTGGAAAATAGAACAAAGGATCTACCTGACTTTGTCTGTCCAAGAGACATCGCAGTCCTTGTGCCAGCCCTGAGTTGTGTGATCTGCAAAAGACAAATCTGTCCCCAGATCAGGAGGTGTGAGAGACACCAAGGACGGGGTGTTGTATTTGGGATACAGTCCCTGGGGCTTCCCAGGGAACGGAACCAGTCACTGGGAACCACTGGTCATGGGGGCTTCACAAAAGCCAAATAAACCACTTTTAAATAATTCTTGTGGCTGCTGGATGGTGTGGGGAGCCCAAGGTGTTGGGAAGGGCTGGAAGAGGATGAAGGAGCAGACTTACAGCAGAGGCCGATGGCGAGGAGCGGGAGGGCCGACACGGCCGCCGTGCTGGCCACCAGCATGGTCACGTCCATGAACTCTGTGCATCCTTCTTCTGCTGCCAGAGAAAACAGAGAAGGGGCAGGGAAAGGAGGGAGGCAGATTGCCACCATGAAAGCACAAACACACAAAAAATATAAAATAAAATAGGTGCAGGATGTTGAAACCCAGTTTTGCTCCTGCCAAGATTTCACTTCCCTGAAACTCTCGGTTTTGTTTGGTTTGTTTTTGGAGGTCTAGCAGCCGAATTGAAGGGATGTGGGGATTACGTGAGCTGTGGACCACCTTGGGGAGGTCCCTGGAGGATCTCTGCTCACCGTGGCGGTGGTAGATGCTCTTGATGAGGAAGGTGCTGCTCAGCACCACGGCCACCACGGCCCCCGGCGCGGCGTAGCCCATGGTGCGCTGCGCTGCAGGGGACACGGGAAAAAGGGGTGTGGATGGGTGTCCGGAGGGTGGGTGTAGGGCTGGCCTCACCCCAGGCACTGGTGAGGGATCCACCAGCCTGAATCAGCACAGGAATTCTCATTTGAAGACATTAGGGACGAGGTTTGGGGCAGAATAACTCCCTGTGGACCAGTTTGGCCCATCCTTGGTGGGGCCGCTCACCTTTTTTGCTCTTCAGATGGCTGAAATCTGTAGGCTGGAAAATCACAGTGGTGGCAACCAGGAAGGTCACTACAGTGAGGTAGCTCAGGATGATCTCTGGCAGTATGACAGCCAATGAAGGGCCTGAAAGACAATGGGACAAGGCAGAGACCCTGATGTTCTGCTGCACACCCTCTCCATCACCTGGGAACCCTGCATTCCATCCCTTCCCCATCCTCCTCTGACTTCCAGACTTTCCTTGCAGCCTCTCCATTCTCTGATCATTTTACTGTCCTGCTGGGGCTCATCCTGGGAAAGGGCTCTGGGAAAAGGGGAATAACTCTATTAATTGTCCAGGGGTGTGTGTAATGTGCCTGGTGGTCCAGGCTCTCCCAAACCTGGAGATCACACATGGAGATCACACATGGATCATGTATTACTGCAGATGGGTCTGTCCCTCACATTCCACGGCATGACTCCATTGGCCCTCACTGCCTTCTTCTCTGGGCCCCGCTGGACTCTGCATTTCCCATGGAGTCTGTCCCCCCTCCCACCAAACCTCCCCACAGCCCCCTCCGACCTTCCTCCCGCATCCAGAGGATGCCGGCGGTGCCATCCAGGATGCAGGCGATGCACACCAGCCCGCAGGTGTAAGAGCTGAGCCACCTCCAGAGCTCCCCCCCTAAAAACCCAGAGCAGAGGGGGTGACCGCTGTGACCTCCGAGAATCCCATGCCAGCCATCACCCCTTCCTCAGGGTGAGGTGCAGCCCGTTCCCCCCCTGGATGCTGTAGGACAGCCCAGGATCTGGGGGTTCCCAGGGCAATGCTCTTTGCTCTCCCCCACCAGACAAGGGAAATGGGGTCCCGCTCCCCGCAACTCACTTATCCTGAGCTTTTCGGACTGGCAGACGGGAATAATTAATCCCCATGCCGAGACAACAGCGAAGACCGCAGCGACCACTGCAATCCTCAGGGTGTGCTTCAAGCGACGGGAGAGACCTGGAAAAGAGCGACCCCGAGAGGCAGGAGACAGGACATCAGCAGGACCAGCCCCCCTGACTCTGGTGGCCGCAGGGATCCTCCATCACCAGGACAGATCCCATTTATTTGCCAGCTGGTGGCCAAATACACTCTGTGCAATGTCCATACTGGGGTGGGTGCTCCCCACAGGCTTCCCAGCCACCCTCCTGCCCATGTCCTGCTCAGCATCACCTTGGCCAAGGGCTATCGTTTTGGACCTGCCCCAAGAGGGAACGGCTGATGTCCTGCCAAGGACTATGTCTTGGTGGGATCAGAGGCTGGGAATTGCTGCTGATCATCCCACGATGGGCAGCTCCTGGCAGCAGCGTGTGGGCACCACCTCCTGGGGAGGGCGGCCAGAGCGTGGGGGATGGAGGCTGAGGGATGGGATGGAACCACTGAGGAGTCCCTAGGGAAGGGTAGAGGGCAGGAGGAGCAGTGGGAGCTGAGACCTTCAATGGTGACCTCCAGCGAGGTTTCTTGCCAGCTGATCTTGTTGCTGGCATTGCAGGAATAGGAGCCGCAGTCTGACTTCTTGGCTGGCCTCAGGTACAGGATGCTGCGGCTGCTGGACAGCTGGGAAACTCTGTCTGGGGGAAGAGGCTGCCCATCCTTCTTCCAGGTGATGGTGTCTGCTCTGCCCTCTGCCACCTCACAGACCACCTGGCCAGTGGCCCGAGCCAGGAGAGGGCTGGTCTGGAGCTGGGGGTGGGACACAGGCTCTGGAAAGGGAACAGAGACCCCAGAACTTCTCTCAGAGATAGAATCACAAAATGGTTTGAATGGGAAGGGACCTTAAAGCTCATCTCATTCCACCCCCTGCAGGGGGCAGGGACATCTTCCCATTCCACCCCCAGGCTGCTCCAAGCCCTGTCCAACCTGGCCTTGGACACTTCCAGGGATCCAGAGGCAGCCACAGCTTCTCTGTGGCAGTGAACGTGACCCGGAGCATCCCTGATGGGCCCTTGGGCTGAAATTGCCACCACAGCGTCAGCCACAGCCTGGTCACAGTGCCTTTCCCTTGGGAAGCCCATCCTGCTGCTGTGCTTTCCAGGACTGTTTTTACCCAGTTGAATCACTGCTTTTAATGGATGTGGGTAAATACGAAGCACTTTGAAATGCGTCGGGAAATGAGAAAACAGCCGAGAAGGCAGCAGGTCCCACTCGGATTGTGTGTGGTTGGAAGGAGAGGCGGGTGGCGAAGGGCTGCGGTGGCATTATGGCCATGGCGTGATTGGTGAGAGGGTGGATAAGCCAGAGCAAATTAAGGGAATCGCTGGCAGCAGTACTGAGGAGGGACTTCTGGGCTGTTTCAAGTGCCTCTTATCTCCGTGGTGGGAGCTGGCGCCTGCAGAGGGCGAGCGGGACAGCCTGGCCTGAGGGGGTGGTGGCTTCTCCAGAAACCTCAGCTCCATTGGCTCTGCCAGGTGTCCCCTGGCAAAGTGCTGGGGGGAGGGACGCTGCAGGTGGCAGAGTCACAGCAACTCACCAGTCCCTCCATTATCCCTCTGGTTCCTCCACCATCCCACCAGTCCCTCCATCCATCACCTCCATCACCCCACTAGTTCTTCCATCCTGTTACTAGTCCCTCCGTCATCCTACCAGTCACTCCATCATCCCTTTATCCTCCCACCAGTCCCTCCATTACTCCATTGAAATTTGGGAAACAAGGGAGGGAATTGCCTTTCCGGGATGGAACTTGTCCCTCTGTCCCAGCCAGGCCCCTGGAAGATCTCATCGGGCATCACTTCCAGATCTGCACTCTTGGGACAGGTTGGGAACCACTTTCCAAGGTCCCTTGGTGCTGTCTCCACATGTGACAGGTGCAAACAAGCTCAGGACTGGCCCATCAGCCTTTGCTCGAATCCCTTCTCAAACTCCCTTGCCCTGCCTCGTGGTCCATGTAGAATCCAGACAGATTTTGCTCGGATCCATCACCCCGCTCCTCCCTCCCACACCCACCACTCACGGAGGACTTCCAGCTGGATTTCCAGGCTCTTCCTGTCTTCCGTGTTGACAATCACTCTGTAGGTGCCACTGTCGCTTTCCTGGACATCCTCCAGCAGGAGAGATCCATTGGCGGGATGGAAAACGGCTCGCCCTGCGTAGGAAGTGTGGATGGCTGGGGCGTGGGGCCCCCCCTCGTGCTGCAGGATGGTGTGGGGGCCGGTGCCATGGAGGAATTCCCAGTGCATGGAATCGCTGGGGGTGATGTTATCCAGCCCGGGGAGCAGCACCGAGGATCCCACAGCAGTGGCTCTACGGACACGTCCCGCTGCTTCCAGAGCCAGAGGGAACAGCACCAGCAACCCTGGAGGGAGGAGAGGGGTGGGGATGGGGCTGACACCTTGCTCTGGGGAAAGGTGTCCCTGCCCATGGCAGCGGGGTGGAATGAGCTTCTCCTACCTGAGTTTTTGGCGTACTAATCTAATTTCCACGGCTCATTCCTGATTCATAGAACCCTGGAAAGGTTTGGGTTGGAAGGGAGATCAAAGTCATTCCAGCTCTGCCATCCACAGGGACGCCTTCCACTACACCAGGCTGCTCCAATCCCTGTTCAGCCTGCCCTTGAACACTTCCAGGGATGGGACAGCCACTAAATTCCTGGTCTTGTTTGGGGCTGAAGGTGTCTGCATACTCCTGGCAGTGTGGGATGCAACTGTCTTCCCGAAACTCCTGGGCTTGTCACGACTTGGGCTCTGGCAGGTGCTCAAAAACTTCAGGAGGAGCCACCGTGGGAAGGTTACAGCTGCCAGACCCCCATCCCCAGGCAAGAGGATTCCAGGGAAGAGGAGAGGTGCAGGGAGGGGCAGAGGGAGGGGGAGAGTGCCCGGCCCCTGTGGCTCCGTGGGTGGGGAAGCCAGGGATCCTCACAGGCTGTGTTTGCTCTTGGCCTGTCTCAGCTCCTGCCCTGATAAGCACCTGCTCACCTGCATTCCCACTGCACCTGCCAGGCAAACTGCCCTGGAAAATCCTGCTGCTCCCATTGGGGATGGTGCAGCACAAGTGGGAGGGAAAATAAGCATGACAATCCAGGTAAAGGTGAGTTCATCAGATGTTTTTAATTTCTCACTCTTATAGCCTTGAAAGGCAGCTATTTTCATGCCTTCCAGCTCCCCAAACTGTAGATGTGGAGAAAGAAAATACAATTTAATGATGAAAAATTCTTTTTGTCTGAAAAAAAATCTCTGAAAAATTTCCTTTTACTGCTAAGAAAACACTGTTTACAGAGAACAGAACAACGAGCTAAAGGAAAGAGGAAAACACTGCACCTTTTGCAGCTGCAATGGCCAAAACTCATCCTACAGACACAGAGAGCTTACTGACACCATCCCAAAATCAAACCGTAGGGTAATGGGCTTTCTTTCTATTTTAGATGCTCATCCTGAAAATCTTTGTGTATTTGGATCAAGCACAAGTTGCCAGGAGCAGCTGTGGCTGCCCCTGGATCCCTGTAAGTGTTCAAGGCCAAGGTTGGATGGGGCTTGGAGCAACCTGGGGGTGGAATGGGATGAGCTTTAAGGTCCTTTTCAAGCTAAACCCTCCTGTTATTCCATGGTTTGTGTTTCAAGGCAGCTAGTGACTACTTAAGGAGCACAGTGAAAATGCTCACACGAGTTTACCTGTGATAAAATTTGTGGTTTTAAACCCATCAAATAGTTTTTCATATCTATTTTTAACACAAACACGGATATTAACACATATAGCGGTGTTTATGCGTGAGTCCATCCATCAGCCCCACTAGAAATCAGGCTGCAGCAGACTTCTATCCCCGGAGCTGTGCATGGCTCTTCCACCCCCTCTCTCCTTGGTCAAACACGCCTCTGCCTTCGAGGTTAAGCCTTTTACCCACCCAAAATGTCCGGCACAGAGCTCCACACGCTCGGCTACAAAGGGGTTTGGAAGAGGCGAGGAGCCGGCGTGGAGCCCCGGGGCCGACCCCGGCTCCCAGCTCAGCCCAGCCCAGCCCGGAGACTCCTTACCTTCGAGGAGCGCCCAAGTGGTGCCCAGCAGCTCCGTGGGACGGCACAGCAGCATCTGCCAAGGGAAAACAGCCCCAGATTTCCCCGGTTTAAAACATCCCCAGATTTGCCCCATTTAAAAAATCCCCTCGCAATTCCCCGCTGCGCTGGGAGCAACAGGCGAGGCTGTACCGTGGGTTTGCAGCCCTGGGATGGATTGCCGGTGCCGCGGGTATTCCCAGCCTGTTTTCCTGCCAGTGGCTCCTCTCCCTCCGCGCCGATTCCCCTCCCAGACTGTTGCCGGGAGTGGCAGCACGGCAGCTCCCGCTCCTGTCCCCGCTGCCTCGGGGGGAAGGAGCTGCCGATGGCTCCGGCACCGCGCTGGGACCGATCCGCGGCTCCCGGGGGCTCTGCCGGCGTAGGGGGTCCCACAGGAATAAAAATGACGGGACATCCCAGGTAATTTCCACGCCCCGAGGCCAGAAGATCCATCCCCATCCATTTCCCACAGCTCAATTCTCTCCCAAAGCCTACAGCAGAGTTGGAACTCGTCCCCAGCTCGGTTCTGAGGGGAACAGGGGCTCAATCTGGCTCTGAAACACCTGCGAGCAGCTTTTTCCTCTACCCACTGAGGTGTGCTGGGATCATCGACGTCCCACAGGGTTTCTGCAAAGGGAATTTCGGTTTGTGGGACAGATGCTTCTGGGATCAGGACCCGGGTACCTCATTTTGTTACATCCATCTCAAAATAATGGGATTCCAGACGGGTTTGGGTGGGGAGCAACCTTAAAACCCACCCCGTTCCACTCTCCAGCCATGGGAAGAGACCCCTTCTACTACCCCTTCTACAGTTGCTCTGAGCCCCAAATGAGGAGGGAAGCTAAAAATGGAAATACTTTTCATCTGGGCTGGAAGCAGCTTCCCCCCGTTTTATCTGAGACCTGTGAGGGACCTGAGGCTCTCTGTGGCATCGGCGGGGACCAAGGGGGATGCACTGAAAGCTGCACCTGCACAATCCTGAGAGCTGGGAGCGAGCAGAGGGCTCTGGAGTGCACTGGGGGGAAATGGGAAGCTCTGGGAGATACCGGAGGGAAAATGTGTCCAGCAGGTGAATGGGGAGGGTTTGGTTTCACTGCAGGGCTGAGGACTCCGGGGAGCCCCAAAAGCTGAAGGAGGGGCTGAACTGCAGAGCCAAGAGGAAAAGGAGGGGTCCCAAGGGAGGAACTGGGGTCTTTGTGGGACAAGCCAGCAAACAGGGACGGGGCAGTGGAGCCAGCTGAAGGGCTGGGCATGTGTGTGGGGGACACGCTCAGGCTGAGGTGAGGGACAGACGGCCCCAGCGGCAAAGGGGACCAAACCGGGGCCCTGGGATGTGCGGATGGGAACGGAGGGACACAGCAACACCCTCCCAACTTCTCTCCGCGTTCCCCGCCGCCGCCTCAGACCAACCCGCGTCCTGCAGGCACCCTCAGGTCCCCCAGACCGAGGTCTCCAGTTCCCTCACATCATTCCCGCCCTCTGCTCCACCCTTTGGGACGACGGGGACCGCATCCCACAGCTCCTAAAAACCGTTCACAGCCACAGATGCTCTGAACAGCAATTCCTGGGCTTCTCCAGAGGGATGAAGAGAGGGCAGCGGCACGAACAGCACCGGCACCGCCGCAGCCCCGCGCCCGCTGGGGAAGGGACTCGCGGGTTTTTGAAACGTGAATTTCTGGCATCTTGTGCCATCGTGTGGCCAGGGAAAGGCCCGTGCAGCGGCACGGTGCGGGGGGATGAGGCAGCAGTGGGGGGATGAGGGAGGCCGTGCGTGGGGTCAGCCCAGCCCGAGGGTCCCGCTCGCCCAGGACGGGGACACTCAGCGCGTTCCGGGCCGCGCTGTCCCCGCCGCTGGAGAAGGGCGGTTTCCAGCCGGGAATGCTCAGACACTGCAAGCAGAACCATTTTTTCTTCCCTTGGCTGTGGAAGAGAGTGGCTTTGTCCCCTTCAAAAACTGGAGGTGGAAGAGGAGGGACCCTTTCGTCTGCTGGGCTCACTCCAGAGGGAGTCTCCCCGCAGGTCCCAGCTGCCACCTGGCCACACCACTGCCACCACGGCCACCTCTCACCTTTGTCCCAGGGGTCTGGTGACACCTATTGGTGGTAAACACCCTTTTTGTGGGCAAACCACTTTTTGTACAATCTTTTATTAATATCACTGTAATTATTGCGATTTCTTCAGTAAATTGTGACTCCGACTCAGAATTTCTTCAAGTGTTTTTCTTCCACTGTGGAAAGGGGGTGGCTGGAAGGGGCTTGATTTTCCTGCTGAGTTCTAGAATTGGCTCCTGCTGGGATCCAAGGCTGCCACTGGAGCTGTACCTGACAGAGGACAGCTCACCTGGCACCAACTGCCCAGCCTGGGCTCAGAAATCCCTTTGAGCCCCGCTGACTCCCAGGGGCTCACTGGGGATGGGAAGCACTGGGAAGGGAACACCGGGACTGGGAGCATCAGGGAGCTCAAGCCCGTGGCTAGAGCAGATTTCAGGGCTGTCTTGGCACCACCATCTCTACATTCAGTGTTTGGATTAAACAAGGGCAGCATGTTCAGCACCCGTGCACCTGCACTGCCGCTGCCCTGAGGACAAGGAGCACCTCACACAGCACAGCCAGGGTGAAGGGGCCCAGCCCTGCTTTAAGGTCTGCTCAGAGCACAGGGAACACCCCAAAAGATATGGCAGAATGAAAAATTCTGTAACAGTGGGATTTGCTTTTGTTCCTTACCCTGTGGCCCTTCAGTGTGCCAGATCTCAGTTCCCAGGAGCTGAAAGGCACCTCTGAATTACACTCAGAGTAGGACAATTCTGGGAAAAAATATACCCAAAGAGTGAGGTTCATGCAGCAGAGTGGGATGATGACCTAACACCAATTCCTTAGAAAAGGATGGAAGAGGAGGCATGGTGGGAAGTTTGACAGAAGTTCTGGGGCTGCCGAGCGTTGCCTTCAACACAAGTGCAGTGCAACAAGCAGAGGAAACAGCAGCATGGCAGTATTAGGAATCAAGGAAAAGTGGGAATTCCATCACTCATCTACCATCATCATCTCTGCTTCCCAACATGCTTATCTTGGTGCTTCCCTTTCCCTTCTCCAACGTAAACCTTCTCAGAAATGCCCAAAGTACATCAGGATCTCTCCAGGCCCTTGCTCAGGCAGCTTGACTTGGATCAGTGATAAGAGACAAGATCCCAGAGATTTCCATTCTACTCTGCCAGAAGTCCCCAAAAACTGGCAGCTGAAAAAAAGGCCAAACATGGAATAATGCAAAGGTTCCAAATCCTGAAGGCACTTGCTTGGAGGAGCACTTACTATGGTGGGATTAACCACGACTGAGCCACCCTGGCTGGGAGGACCAGGCTGGGAGCACGGACAGCAAGAGCTACCTGGGCTCAAAGGCAGAGTGTGGTCCCAAAAAATGGTGCTGCAACCTTTGGTTTCCACCTGCCCCCTCTCCTGAGCCCCTGAGGAGCTGCTTGGAGAGGGTGGAGGTGTCTGAGGTATTGCAGTGTCTTTGTCGTGGTGAGGCACTGGCACAGAGGGCCTGGAGCACCTGGGGAGGCACCAGCTCACCTGGCCTGGTGTGGAGCAGGGCTGGGGGCTCCTGCTTCTCCCAGGGGTGGCACTGAGGGGCTGCCAGCCACTCCTGGAGCTGGGACTGGGAGGCTCCTGCCTCTCCCAGAGGCGGGACTGGAGGCTGCCTGCCTCTCTGGAGGGCTGGGCTAGGCCTGCAGCCCCAGCAGGCGGGCGGTGTTCAGCACGTCGTCCCTCGTCAGGTAACACCCACAGAGCTGCCGGTACCCCGTGAACGCCTCCCGGCCGTGCAGGACACGCCAGTTATCCACAAACAGGGCCTGCAGGAAAGGGAAAGGTCATCAGGAGGACAGCAACCATGGCAGGCAGGGCCAGGAGCAGGTCCTGGGGATCCCTGGAGACTGGAAGAGCAGGTAAGCATGTGCCACAGTGGGCACGAGCCTCCTGTTCCACACTGGCACAGGTGAGGCTACAGCCAGCTGTTCCAGAGGATCCAGCACAGCTCTTTCACCAGCTCTTTATAGAGCCAGCCCAGAAACACATTTTGGGGTTTCTTTGCCTTTCTACTGGAGAGGAAAGAGTTCACCAGCAACAGACAGTGGCCAGCTTATCACTGAATCCCAGAACACTTGGAAGGGTAAGGGCTGGAAAGAACTTTAAAGCCCATCTTGTTCCACCCTCTGCCACGGACAGGGCCACCTTCCACTATCCCAGGTTGCTCCAAGCCCCATGGAACCTGGATTTGAACACTTCCAGGGATGGGGCAGCTACAACCTCCTGCCTCTGAGGTGCCACTTACCCATTTAAGAACTCAAACATAACACCAAAACTGTTATTTCTTCTGGAAGAAGTGAAAGCCTTAACATTAAGTGTTCTGCCCTCTCTGCTCCTGAGGATTCTCATTTCAGTGGCTGGAAAGTGGGACTAACTTTCCTCTGAGGCAGAGCTTGAACTAAACATCTCTGCCTTACCTGGGAGCTCCTATTGCTTTTGGACACACACTTCTGTTAACACTGGAGCACGCAGAACAAGGAAAACTGCTGGATATGGCAGTGCCCAGACACTGGCACACCCACGGAGCACCCTGCCAAACCCACAGGATTCAGCTCCCAGTCCCACCCTGGACCAGTCCCAGAGGATGCAGCTCCAGGTCCCACCTTGCCCGGCTTCAGCTTGACCCAGAGCTCGTTGTCGGGCCGGCGCAGCTCGGCGGTGAGGGCGCGGTGCGCGTGGTACCAGCGGCGCACCACGTCATGGGGCACCGTGTTGATCACGGCACGGTCGTAGTTGTTGTACCTGCAGGGAGAGGACAGACAAGAGACTGCCCAACACAGCTCCAGGTGTGTCTGGAGGTCTCCAAGAGAACCTCAGGAGCCTGTGGGATTAGTGGGTATTTAAGGGAGGCTGTAGAGGTGACCAAAGAGGTTGTGCTGCCAGCACAGGACTTTTGGGAACACAGCACTGAGGGCAAGAGGAGCTTACTATCGAGTGTACACCCATTCTTCCTGGTTTTCCATGGAAGGACATGGCAAGACTGAGGGTTGCTTAGTAGTACCGGACAAGCTCTAGAACTGAGCCAAACTGGAGTTTCAAAAATCAGCCCAAGATCCTTTTGGAAGGGACCACTCAGTGCTCTCCCTGTCCCCTGTGTGCCAGGATAGCTTCTAGGGGCTTCTCCAGAGAAGGGCTGAATTCTTCTGCATTTCAGCTGGAATGGGATGAGAGCTTGGAGCTGAAGGGAGGATGCCAGGAGTGAAAAACCAAAGCTCAGCACTGACACCCATCTTTGTATCAGCGGCGCTGACGCTTCCTCTAAAGCAGGAGGAACACAGGGTGTTCCTGTGTTTTCATCCCTGCTCCTCAAAGATACACTGGTTTTCAGCCCATGGGATGTTCTGGAAAACCACCACTACAACACCCTCTCCTCCCCAAAGGCCTCCTGGCCATTACCTGATGAGGTAAAGCTCGTTGTTCCAGGGGTAGACGTTGAGCACCGGCCCCACTCCTATCATGTGGTTGTGGCAGCCGCCCACGTTCTCCACGTACTCGTGCTTGAGGGGCACCTTGGCCAGCAGCTCAAAGTGCTCCGGGGCCTGGTGCAGCACCTGCTCGGCCGCGTGGAACCCGTCCACCAGCAGTGTCCGCCCGCCCGTGCCCTCGTGCTTCAGGCAGTGGAACACCTGGATGCTGCACGGAGACAGAATCCAAGAGGAATGGCCTTGGCTGCCTGTCCCCTGAGCACGAGGGCCCAAGGACACAGCCAGGTGTGGATGGATGCACCGCCCGTACCTGCTGCTTCTCCAGACCCAATCCCACATGTTTTGCTGGGTGAGGAGGCAGCAAACTGCCTGTGCTGCTTCCCAAACCCAGTGACACGAGTCTGGGAGACTTCAGGAGCTGCAGGACGAAGGCCTGAAGTCACCCAAAATCCAAACCCAAAGAGGCTGTCGCTGCCCCATCCCTGGAAGTGTCCAAGGCCAGGCTGGATGGGGCTTTGAGCAACCTGGGATAGTGGAAGGTGTCCCTGCAGCAGCACGTACCCACAGGGCTCCTGGAAGTAGGTGGTGTCCGTGTGCCGGTCCAGGGCCAGCTTGGTGTAGGCTGTGTCTCCCCGGGAGAAGTCAGAGGTGAAGTACCACATCCTGCCATAAATGGTCTCCCTGGGAAAGAGATGGGCAGGTATCAAGGGTCAGTTTCTGGGCAAGGCACATCCTCTCCTACATTTGAGTTACTCCCCTCTGTCCCATGCACAGAGTCATTAAAGCAGAACAACTTCACAAAATTCAGATTGTCAGGGATGATGCTTCTAATCCCTCTTCTGGTGTTCAGCTCCTCTATTTTCTCCCCAAAAGGCTGGTGGTGATGAGTCTTCCCCTCCACAAACACAGATGTTTCCACACCAGCCATCACCCCCAGTCATGGAAGTGACACAAGGAATTGCCTAAATGCAGCCAGCCCTTACTTATATTCACACAGGGTTGTCCAATAATTCCATTCTTCTCAGAATCCTGTTTTCACTACCTTCCCCCCTCCAACATGCACAGGAGGGAAGGAACAGCAAGGCAAGGCTGAACAGCACTCAGAGACTACAGGGAGAGGGTGCCTGGAGACAAAAGCCAGCTGGATATTCCCTGGAGCCCCTTGTTTCTATTTGGAGTGACTGTTCATTAACAGGAATCCCTCCCTTTTCAACAGGCCCAGGCAAATCAAACTGTTTCTACAGCTTGGATAGAGCCCCAAGCTCAGCCTCTGCTCCGCCACGCTGGGGGTGCTCTACACAAATCCAGCACCAACACCTCTCACTGTTTTTCTCTAGCAAGAGCTCCAACTGTTTTTTGATCTCCCTGGCTCGCAGGGCCAGGCTGCCCTCGCAACCCCTCAAGTCATAACAGGAAATGTCTCTCCTTGCAAAGCTCTGCTCTTCTTCCCAGACAGCCACTTCCTTCGGTCCCTCCTCTCTGCACAGTCCCACTGTCACAAAAGTCGTCGGATGCTCCGGGGGCAGCTTAATAACTGATTCCCAGCTCTCCCATAAAGGAAGGTGGATCCCACAGTGGGATCCTCCGTCCCAGGTCAAGGGGACCAGCCAGAGCATTTGTCTGCAAACCAGGCCATGCCACACAAAATACAGGACAAGGAGGAAGCAGCTTTCCAAACAGAAAGAAAACAAGTTTACCATTCCCAGGATAACCTAGATACCTGATTATGCTGATCCTCTCTGCCAAGATTTCCGTGTCCTCTTTGGTGGGAGTGACATTCTCCACAAAAGCAATTCCGTACAACAAGAAGTTCTGCAGGAATTCCTTCAGACCCTCGTCTGTCTCCAGGAAGCTCCGGCAGTCGACGGAGGGGACCTGGGCTTCCCGGTAGATCTCAGCATTCCAGAGGATCCGCGGGTGCATGACCTGCTGCTTCTGGCCCTCGTAGCTGTTCCTCGCCAGCCACTCCAGCCCGTACCGTGTCACATGTCCATCTGGCCCTGGCACGGGGACAGTGGCAGAGTCACCAAAATCCCGCTGACCAGCCTGAGATCGTGGCACCTGTGAGCCCAGGACAGGCCTCACCCTTGTCACCTCTCTGGGGACAGGCTCTTTGCACTCTGCTGCCACCCGAAATATGACCCGAAAGGCTATGAGTCCTAAAGGTGCTGTCACTGCTGCCACAACTCCAAATTCAGGGCAGCTGCTGCAACCCTCTCCAAAACCCCAGCCAGCTGTTGCATCTGCAGTGGTTTTGGTTTCTGTTGACAGGACTCCAAGGACAATCAAAGCTCTGAAGTCAAGCCCTCAAATAAAGGTGAGCTCCACCAAAAGAAGAAAGCAGGGGGGAAAGTGAGGAGAAAGGACAGAAAGTGGGCATGGTGAGCGGGGCTGACAGCTGCTCACGCAGGACGGGGAAGGAAAAGAGAAGCAACCGTGTCATGCCCCATGTGTTCACCACCCGCACTGCTGGGGGAGTTTGGCCAACCCAAACAGTTTTGGCCAACTCCACACATGCAAAAAAGGCCGGGGCAGGAAAACCACGCCACTTTGATGCAGAGGTGTGGTTACAGTGAGGACAGCGTTTAAAACCTGCTCATGGCTCAGTATCTTCCCAGACAGGCCGATCTGGGGATAAAGCTGCCCTCTCCCATCAGCAGGCACAGGTGCTCAGGACTCACAGGTGAGGAAGAGCGTGGTCTCGTCCACCCGTACGGCCTGGGGCCGGATGGCCAGGTCCACGCTGGCCGTGTCCAGGCTGCGCTGGTTGGTCTTGGCGTTGTAGCAGGAGGCGGAGCGGCAGTGGTCCCGCAGCCACACGAAATCCAGGCGCATCACGGTGCTCCCGTACCTCAGCTCTGCCAGGGATAGGAGTAGAGGAGGCTTTGGGGGAACAGGAAGGACAAACAAAGCCAAGAACTGGAGCCCAGAGCCCATACCTTATAATCCCAATTACAGGGGATGCAATGGACCCCTTGACATAAATTGTCACATGAGAAACACCTGGCAGAGGATCTTATCAAAGGCCTGGCTCCTTTGCTTTGGAGCCACTGTGTAAAATGCTGAGCAATTCCCTTTGCTTGCAGGTGACTCAGAGTACTGAGATCTCACTGGCCTCAGCTGCCATCATCCTGAACAAGATGGGGCAGCAGAGGTGGGTACACACCAGAGATGAGGGGTCTCTGCCAGGAGGAGCCTGAGCATGGCACAGAAAATGGTGCCTGACAGGGCAAGGCTCAGACAGTTTTTGTTCAGGAATCCCTGGATTTGATTACTCATTTAGCAGTGCCTCACTTATCACGGGAGACAAGGTTGCTCCATCCTGCCTTTGGGAATTCCTACAGGGAACATGAAACAGCCCCCACTGTGCACCCCTCTGATACAGGCTGTTTCAGAGGGAAAACACACTGGATTCCAGGAAACCAGGGTGGAGCAGGAGCACCCACACCCAGCACACCTACCGAGATGGTCCTGGTGCAGCTGCCAGGCACAGCAGGGGGACGCCGGGGCCGTGGGGTGGCAGCGTGCTGGGGCAGCCAGGATGGGCCCGGGGGCCCGGGGCAGCCACGGCCAGCGATGTCCGGTGCTCCCACGCCGCCCCTGGAGCAGCCACGCCAGCCTCTGGCACCACATCCCAGCAGTCAGGAGAGAGAGGACAAGGTGACTCGGATGTGCTACTCTGTCCCAGAGTAAACCCCAGCAGGAGACAGCCCTGAGGAGACAAAAGGAGATTCCGGGCTCCTGTGAGGGTAGGGAGGCCCTGGCACAGGGTGTCCAGAGAAGCTGTGGCTGCCCCTGGATCCCTGGCAGTGTCCAAGGCCAGGCTGGACAGGGCTTGGAGCAGCCTGGGATAGTGGAGGTGTACCTGCCCATGGTAGGGGGAGGAATGGGATGAGCTTCAAGGTCCCTTCCAACCCAAGCCATTCCACGATTCTGTGATTTACTATGCAAAGTCATTCCAGGAGAGACAGCTGTGTTCAACACTCTTGTGCAAAACAGTGGCAAAACCTCATCTCTGAAGGTCTTGTCCTCCCTCCAGCATCCCCAGTTTGAATTCACCATTCCTGGATGGAACTGCAGCAATCAGGGAAGCAAAGTGACCTTAGTTAGGGAAGCAATAGCAGAGGAATCCAGTAATTAGGTCAGTTCTAGAAAAAGCAGGCAAAACAATGAGGAGGAGGAGGAAGATTTCTGCTGCTGGTGAAGGACACAGCTGGCATGGAGGAGAAACCACTGTGATTAATTTTAGGACAGAGATTAGAAGGTGATTTCTCTGAGGGAAATTTGTAACAACTCTTCAGTGCAAAGAGCAAGGGCAAAAACCTGACAAGTTTTAAGAGATGACACCGCAGTCAAAATGCCCGTCATGCTTAGGAATTTCTGGGGGACAGGTCTAAACCCAGCAGGATTTTAACAGCACTCTGAAGTGCATTGAAATGTGGTCTCTCTGGATAAGACACAGGCTCAGAAAGCACTTCTGATCCTAGACTTGTAAATTTCCTTCATTTTCTTATCTGGAGAGTCCAGGCACTGGAGCTCTGGCTGTCCAAGCTGCTTCTGCTCTGCAGAGACCTCAAAGGCTGGTGATAACAACCAAATCCAGAGGTGCCACATTCCCAGCCAGCAACTTGTTAAGCAGAGAGAAAAGAATGCAGACATCTCTAGGGAGAAAAAGTGGGAATGTTTTTGAAGAGGTTTGAGATGAAGGCACACTGACACACTTCAGCCACGGAGCCCTTTCCATGAGAAATTTTCCCAACATCCAACCTAAACCTCCCCTGGCACAGCTCGAGGGTGTTTCATCTTGTCCTATCCCTCATTACCTGGGAGAAGAGAGCAAACCCTAGCTCCAGCCTCCTTCTTCAATATATCCATTTCCTGTTCCTGCTGCCCAGCTTTGAAAATCTGCTATAGGAAGAGGAACGAGCCCTATCTGACATGTAAATCTCATAACCAAGAGAATAAAACCTACAGCTACAAAATCTAGGACCTACCCCTGATGTTTATCAGCTTTAAAATCTTAAAGAAATTATTTAAATCCCTGAATCAAGGACTTACAAATCTTAAGATTATCTGAGAGAGGGAAACTCTGCCCAGTTTGAGTTTTGGATCCACTATCCCAGTGAGGGGTGGAAAACAGAAGGAATCTTGTTTGCACACCCAAACAGGACTCAAAATACCAGGAAAGGCTCACCCACAAATCCATTAGCATGTGGCCTGTGCCTGGGGCAGCTCCAGCTTTAGTTTGATCTTTCCACACACATTTCTTTATCTCCTCCTCTCCCAATATCAAAAACTGAGCAGGGAATTAACACAGGTAATGGGAAGTGGCCCAGATATTTAAACCTGATCAGGGAGATCTTGTGCTGCTCTTACTGGAGGAAAACACCACAAGCAGCTCAGTGAGAGCCTTAAATTCAATCTTTCCAAGAGATACTACAACTAAGAGGCATTAAACGCCCCCCAAATCTGTATGATTAGGGAGGATTTACAATTTTTGTTGTTTCATCAGAGCTAACAGCTGGATAAGCTACGTGAACAGCAAACTCTCTTCCTGCATCTCCTGCTACCTCACCTTTATGCTTTATGTTGTCCAGACACCTGGGCAGCAGTGAAATGAGAGAACTCCAGACAAAATTTCCCTCAGAATTCAAGGGGAAAGGGCAGGAGGGAGCAGACATTAAATATTCAGTGCATAAACACACATGGTGGGTGACACAGGAGCAGGCACAGAACCCACAGGGTGAAGGAGAGAAGAGTGCTGGAGGGAAAAGCAGAAACCTCAAATCTATTGTGGTTTTAGGAATTCCCATCAGTCTTTGGAGAGAAAGGACAGGAGATGCTGTGGAAGGAGCAAAAAGGAAGGTTGGGTTTCACAGGGGTTAACCCTAACCCTAACACTGCAGTTTGTCTCACAAGAAACATTTTAAGGAAACAAAACCCGGTTTAACCTCTTTGAGGAAAAGCCACAGTCCCCATTCTGGGCAAAGGAAATGGTGAAAAAAATGAGTGACCAAAGAGTTTCAGCAATGGAAACATCTAAGAAAGGAGAAACCCCACAAATCTGGAGGCTTTCATCAGCTTTTTGCCAAACCCTCTCAGCCATGGAATGACCCTGCTGCTCTCCCTGCCCTGCTCCAGCCCCTCCAGCCTGTTTGTCCAGCTCCTCTGAAAAAAACAAGGTGTTCTCTACTAAAATCACCTCAAACATTCAACTGCTCACACTCACTCAGTTTTTACTTCTGGAAGCACCTGGCTGGAGCCAAGGTTCCTGATCCATATGGAACAGGGAGCTGTCAGTAGCACAACAGTCCAAAGAGAGGGAAAGGAATTTGGGTTTTGATCCTGGAATCCTTTAACCTGATGATTCTTCCTGCAGGGAAGAAACACCAAGAAAAAGAGGAATTCTGCAACGGCTGAGCTGCCCTGAGGGCTCTGCCAGAGCCAGAGAAGCCAAGAGCACAAGCCCAGGTGACAAACCAGATCCCCCAGGATGGCAGCACCTCTTGGACATGACACAGGCAGAGTTTAACAGCCTGAGCTGACTCAGTTAATTACAATTAATTACCACAGAGACAAAAAGCAGACTGGCTGTTCCCTGCTGAGCTCCTGCCCTCACCCTGCAGACAACTCCATCAGATCTCAGCTGTCAGGAACCAGATTCCCCTTCCAGCCCTTCCCCACATGGGATTTCAATGAAATTAAGGAGCTAATAAAGACATCCCAGGCACTGCCAGCTTCACAGCTACTTCATTTTCCTGGAAGCAAAGGGAATTATCTCCTTACCCCACGTTTCACACTGACCACCTGACTCCAGGCCCCATTCCCAGAACCTTATTCCAGCCTCCTGTTTGCAGTTCTCCCAAGCAAAGCCTTTCCAGGCCACACAGCTCAACAGAACCAAGTTCTAATCCTGTTATTTTTTTTCCAGCAAAGCATCCAGCCCTGACGGTCGAACCTCCCCCGAGGAGTTACTGCAATAAACTCTTATTGCTAAAATCACTTCATGCTCTGGGTCCTGCCCGGGCAAAAAGCAGCCAGGCAGCTCTCCCGGACAGGGAGGGGTTGTGTTTTTACAGGGAATGAAAGAAAACAGCTCTGCCCGTTTTCTGCAGACTTTCATTCCCTTTCGATGGGATCGTAATTCCCGTGTGACGACGGGCCCGGCATTACCTGGGATCCTGGAGTGCCGGGCGGAGTTGGGGGATGATGGAGCGAGGCTTGGGCCGGGCTCGGGATGCTGAATGGATCCCGAGCTGAATGGATCACGGAGGGGCTCTGCCGGAGGGAACTCGGCAGGGCCCGCGCTGCTGCCCCGGGCTCTTCGCCGCTCCTTTCTCCTCCTCCGGCTCCCAGCGCCCACCGGGCCGAAAACGCCGCTCGGAGCTCTCCCACATCGGCCGCTGCTGCTCGAGGGAACCGGCGTCTCGGTGATCTTTTAAAGAGGGAGAAAAAAACAGGAAAAAAAGGTACGTTGCAAACGGGTCCCTCTCTGAGGGGGCNNAAAAAAAGGTACGTTGCAAGCGGGCCCCTCTCTGAGGGGGCCAAAGCGCAGCCCCCGAGCCCCGCGGGCAGGACAAGCCCCGCTCCGAGCCCGGGGGGCACCGCGACCGACCCACCTCGGCGGCTGCCCGACCCCCGGAGCGGCCCCGTTGCCTCGCAGCGGCGTTGCCTCGCCCCAGAGCCTGCGGCGGCGGCGGGGCCGGGCCCGGAACGGGGCTGAGGCCGCTTCAGGCCGCCC
>WAAG01039213.1:58188-82630 GCA_013390105.1 Tichodroma muraria | reverse complement strand
TCCCCGTCCCCATCCCCGTCCCCGTCCCTGTCCCCGTCTCTGTCCCTGTCTCTTTCCCTGCTCCCATCCCTGTCCTGTCCCTGTCCCTGCCTACCTCTTCCCCGTCACTATCCTCCCTTCTCCTGTCCCTGTCCCCGTCCTGCCCCGCTGCAGGTGATGCGGTGCCGGGGATACACACACCACCTTTTAAGTTACAAAGCGCTGATTTTCATCCAAACGCACCGGAACATTGTCGTGTGCGCCGGGCAGGCGGCGGGTCCCTGCTGGAGGGCTGCCTTGGCCCGGCGGTGGCGACCCCCAGCCCTGCAGCACGCCCGGCCCTGCCCTCCCGCCGCCTCCCTGGAGGGCGTTCCCAGCCCCGAAGATGCCCCGGAGTACCGCGGGGAGGACCCGCCGGGACCCTCGCGACGGTGGCTCCGGTCCCTGGAGCTCCGGGTTGTTCTGCAGTACGAAGCACCCGCAGGGATTGAGTTGGTGGGTCCGAAAAAGCTCCAGACCCGACAGTGGGAGCGGCAGGTGGCACTAGGGACACGGAGCTGGCGGCGTGGGGGAGAATGGATGGCACGTGGTGGTACAGGACCCCTGGGAGTGGTTACCTGGGGATTAGGATGAACCTGTCGGACACAGAGAATTCCAGAATAGTTTGGGTTGGAAGACATCCTAAAGTTCATCCCTTTCCAACCCCCTGCCATGGGCAGGGACACCTTTCACTATCCCAGGTTGCTCCAAGCCCCGCCCAACCTGGCCTGGAACATTTCTAGGGACATTCTGCTCTGTGCTTAAACGTGCCGGTGCCTCCCTGGGCGGGGAAGGGGGCAAGATGAGGTCTCAGCCGTACCTCTCCGGTACCTGTGCAGTCAAACCGCTCCAGCGAAGCACTGGGAGAAGCTCCCCAGAGCTGCGCCGGAATTCTCATGCCTGTTTTTCCAAAATCCAGGTGTTATGAATCTCTCCAGTTTCCCTGCTGTGCGTGTGTGGACAGAGGAGTCGCTCGCTGCCACTGTCCTCGCAGCGAGGGGACGCGCTGGTGCCACCGCGGATCCCTGATTTCCGAGTGTTTTTCAGGAAAGGAGTGGAGGCGGCGCCTGGAACAGGCAGAGGAGCTGTCGGGGATCTGCTGCTTCCCAAAACCTCGGTGCAGCTCCCGCGGGAGATAAACAAGTTAGTCACTGGGTGAGCTCACGGCAGAGGCATCCCGACCTCCATGAGAATTTGTCACGGGCCCTTCCGGGGTTCGATCGCGCCCCGGTACCGGCTCCCGGGAGGAGGCAGCGGATCCGTGCTCGGGCAGAGCCTGTCGCCTGTCCCTCGGTCCTTCCTGGCAAGACGTCCGGGCCCCTCTCCCTCCGTGCCCGGGCACAGCCCCTCGGACAAGCCCCTCGGTGCCTGCGGGATCCAGGCGTTTTCTCGACGGGAGTGATGGATGCGAGCAAACAGGATCAAACCGTGCCGCGGCTGAAGGGCTGGGCTGGGAGTCCGGGAGGTCTGGGGAGGGGCGATCCCCCCCCCCGTGGTGTCCCGCTGGCTGCCTTTGGGATGGACAGTGCAGCAGCACTGGCGTGGCCCGTGGTTATGCTCACTGGGTTGTTCCTCCTCGGGGTGTAGAGCATGGTGGTCTCTGGAGCTCACTGGGATTTGTGGTCCCTCCTGTGCCCCACAGGGTCCCGTGGGACAGTGGGGACACACTGGCAGACACAGAGGGTCCAGGCAGTGCTGGGACCCTCTTGGAGGAGGCCCGTGTGCCCCCCAGGATGGGGGATGCACCTGCTGCTTGGCCTCAGCACGAAGCATGTGCTGGGAAAGAGAGTGCCTGAGAACTTTCTGGGGATTTCCCAGGGAGAGCTGGGATCTGGGAATTTTCTGCCCTCCCCCTTGTCCCCTCCTTACTCACACGCTGCTCCCGGGGTCACAAACGGCTTTAAAAAAAGCAACAGCCCACACAATGCTCTTCCCTTCTCCAGCGGGTGCTGGTGACGAGATCCTGCATCCGGCAGGGGATACAGAATTAGCCCTCGGCCTGGGAAAGGCCCTGCCAGGCCCTGCCAGCTGGTCCCATACTATGGGGCTCCTGTGGCCATGCGCGGAGAAAAAAGACTCTGGATCCCATTAGGTGCATCCTCCCCCTTCCCTGCCCTGGGATTTCTTGGAGGTGGCCTTGGTGGTGCTGATGTCAAGCAGAGCTTTGGATGATGTGCAGGGCACACCGAGGTTTCTCTCTGCATGTGGGGGATGTTTCTGGACAAGGTTAGGACAGGGAATTCACGTTTTCCAGGAAATCTTCAGCAATTCCCATGAGAGCAGCAGGAATAAAGGGTGGCTGAGCCAAGGGGATGTTCCCGGAAATGGTTTGTAGGGCAAAAGCTCTGAAAAATGTCGTTGTTGGTTTTGGAACAGTTTAATGAATGACCCACCTCAACCCTGCCCTGACATGAATGATCCAACAAAACCCAACCTGACGGATCCAGGGGAATCCAACATGAATGGCCCAAACCAACATGAATGACCCAACCCAAATAAACCAACTCAATGTGANCCACCACTGGATCTTCAGAGAAAACTCCACCCTTTCTACAGGATCACTGCTTCAAAAGAACCACATCTGCCATTCCAGAAGGACTGCAGCCACCATTTAATTGGACTGCTACCAACACCCTGACCCACAGGGTGTCAGGTTGGATTCTGACTCTGTCAGGGGGTTTTGTTGTTTGTATTACTACATTTTTTATTTTAATTCTCCTAATAAGGAACTGTTATTCCTATCCCCATATCTTTACCTGAGAGCCCCCTTAATTTCAAAATTATAATAATTTGGAGGGAGGGGGTTTACATTCTCCATTCCAAGGGAGGCTCCTGCCTTTCCTTAGCAGAACCTGTTGCTCAAACCAAGACAATGACCCACCTCAACCCAGCATGAATGACCCAACCCAACACAAATGACCCAACACAATACGAATGTACAATGTAATCCAACATGAAAAACCCACCTCAATCTAACCCAACAGGAATGTCCCAACCCAACTGACCCAACATAACCTAAAGTCAATGACCCACCCAGCACAATCCAAAGCAAAAGATCAATGTAACCCAGTGTGAATGACCCACCTTGACCTAAACAAACCCAACATGGTGGTGCATGGACTGGAACTCCAGGTGGCTGCTCCTGAACTAACTTTGTTGTTGGAATGAAACAGAAGCCAGCAGTGCACCATTGAGGTGACAATTGGTACTCGTTGCTCTTCCACCTTCAGGAGCCCTACTGCAGATGGGTTTTCTGATAGTCCAGGCAAGGTGTTCAATTGCTTAATTCCCTCTGCGCGACCATGGGGAAGACGTGAGAAGGTGGGATGGGAAACCCACTTCTGCCCTGGCAGCACGGTGAGTCAACTCAAGGAGGGAAAGACTAACCGAGGGAGCTCCACTAGAGTGAAGGTAGCCTCAGCCTCCCGTGACCGAGCTGCCAGGTACTATAGAAGGGAGGATGACCTATCAGATCCCCTTGAAGGAACCCCTAGTATGCCCAGGAAGGAAATGATAACCAGGGCTAGAGTGGTCCTGCCTCTAGCCAGGAAGAGGCACAGGAAAACCAGGTCTTTTGGATGATGTGGCACGTCAGAGCCACAGAAATATGAAGTGTTAGTTGATATTGGTGCACAGTTGTGCTGGTTTGAAAGCAAAGCAGTGGGGGATCTCAAGTTAGAAGTACAATTTAATGGGAAACTTAAAATAAAATGCAGTAGTACAAAACCACTGACAGAGTCAGAATATAACCTGACACCCTGTTGATAGCAGTCATTAAGTGGTGGTTTCAGTCTTCCTGGAGTGACAGATGTGGTTCTGTTGAAGCAGTGATGCTGTAGAAGGGTTTAGTTTTCCTCTGGAGGTCCAGTGTGGTGTAGATGGGCCTGGTCTTCCTCTGGGAATCCAGCAGAGAAAGGCTGACTGTGGTGTTCTAAATCTCAGGTTATCTCCAAGAAGGAATGCTTGGCTCCTCCCCCTGGATGGAGCATTTCATGATGGGATGATGGAATTCTTATCAGCCATGCAGTGAGACTCAATGGCCCATTAACAGAAAATATCTCCCTGGAGAAAGGATGGGTCCTGGAAGAGATAAAAAACACTTCCCCACCTGGTTTTAACAGATGGCAGTAGAATACATACTTTTGGTTATATCTTGCATTGCAACTTAAGACAACAGCGTACCCTAATGCCATTGGGACATGTGGGGGCAGAACATGTTTCCATTGCCGAGGTGACTGGGGATCACAGCAAGAATAGCTGGGATTATAGGGGGACTCATTTCAAGAACAGCCTTATCAGCACCTGGGCCAGAGAACATGGCATTGTTGGGCATGGAATGGGTGTACCATACTCCTTATCATGCACCAGCGGCTGGGAAAGTTGAACCGTGCAATGGCCTGCTTAAAACCACCTTGAAGGCACTGGGTGGGGGGACTTTCAAGAACTGGGAGATTAATTTAGCAAAGGCCACCTGGTTAGTGAATACCCGAGGTTCCACAAACCGAGCAGGCCCTGCCCAATCTGAGCCCTTAGGAACAACAGATGGAGATAAGGTTCCAGTGGTACACATGAGAGGCATGCTAGGAAAAACTGTTCGGGTGAATTCTGCCTCAAACAAAGACAACCCCATCCGTGGAGTTGTCTTCACTCAGGGACCAGGCTGCACCTGGTGGGTGATGCAAAAGGTGCAGAGACCTGATGCATACCTCAAGGGGACCTTGTTTTAGGGTGAACTACTCATGACACTTTGCCTGTATCTGTATCTGCATGTATATATGTATATAATTTAAAGGTTTAAATTTGATGTAACGTGTTGGTATGGGAAGAAATTCGGGGTGGATAATATTGAGGGTTAGGTTTCTTTCCTCTTGTTCCTTTTTACTTATAGAATTTTTTTTTCCTGTAAGTTGCTAGGAAACACTATCAACTGGGTACTTGAGAAAAACAAAAGAGGTGGCCAAGTTCAAGGGAAGAGGGCAAACTAAGTACTCTAGAAAACAAAAGAAGTGGCCAAGCTCAGGGGAGGAGGGCATCTGGTTGCACTTCTCTTATCTGGGAGTTTCTCTCGGAGGGGAGAGATACCATGAGAATTGGGCTGATAAAAGACGGGGCCGGGCCAGCTGCTGGCTCCCTCTCTCTCCCTCTCCCTCTCTTGGCTTCGGAGGAGGACAGTCTGAGCTGCTGCTTGGGGAGGGGAATTCGCTGCTGCTGCCGGAGCCCAGCCCAGCCCTGCCGCCGCAGCAAGAAGAAACCGCCGGGCGGCACCGGCAGAGCTGGGATGCGGATTGTGGATGACGATGTGAGCTGGAACAGCATCACTGCTGCCCCAGAGAAGGAGGAGGAGGAGGATAAAGGGGACATGCTTGTGGTGGCAGAGTTCATTGATGAGCGCCCCAATGAGGTGAAGCTCATGGAAGAATTCCAAACAAACTCCAAATGGAAACATCTAGGAGAAAAGGACTCACTGAGTTCGGATATTTTGGGTCCTGCCAAGTCTGCCATGAGGCAGTGGTGCCACGACTCCCAACAGTCCTCGCCCCCAGCAGGGAAACACATCAGCTCCTTGGACCCCTCTCCTCTGAGATGGCAACGTCACGACACTCCCGACCTGTTCCCTCCCCGGCAACAGTATCATGATACCCCTGACCCATCTCCTCCTAGGAGATAGTGTCACGATATGCCAGACTTGTCACCTCCCAGGTAGCAACAGCGTCGTGACACCACCAATCCCTCACACCCCAGGTGACGGCTTCATGACACCCCTGACCCATCCCTTTCCAGAAGATGGCGACATGACATGCCAGATCTATCACCTCCCCAGCGTCAGTGTCAGGATTTGTCACCTGGGAGAGACAAGGCAGGGTCCCCAAGTGGGAAAAAGAGCTGAACGAAAGGATGGACTTCGCCCGCCCAGAAGGACCAGCACAGGTCACGGTGTCCCCCGGAACCCTCCCCGCATCGCCAGGATGCCAAGGGCTCTCCCAAGAAAGCTAACACAATGTCATCTGGAGTCAAAGCCAGCCTGGTGTCGGCTGATGTGCTGCAGAGGGAGAAGCAGGAACTCCGGAAGCACGAGAGGAGCACCAAGCACCTGGAAGAGGAATCCCAGAATGCTCAGACTGTGCTCCGAGACAAGTCCGGCTGCAAGAGAAACCTGGCCCAGGGGCAGCTGGAACAGAGGCTGAAGGCTGAGGCAGAGTCCAGGAGAGAAGAGCAATATGCCAAACGGGGAAAAGGGCTGGCACAGGAGAGGCAGCAGCAGCAGAATGTGTAGGATGCAGTCAAGGAGGTACAGAAGCCCTTGGCTTGTTACATCGATGACAAGACATGGATCGGATGCTGAGGGAACAGGAGAGGGAAGGAGACCCCAAGGCTGCTCTCATCAAGAAAAGGAAGGCCAAGGAGAACAAGGAGAAAGAAAAACCCAGGTACAAGGGAGCAGCACCTCCACTCAACAGGTTTAACATCTGGCCCGGGCATCGCTGGGATGGTGTGGACAGGTCCAACGGGTTCGAGCAGCAGCGCTTTGCCCGCGTTGCCAACAAGAAGGTGGTGCAGGAGCTCACCTACAAGTGGAGCACGGAGGACATGTAGGGGACAGCTCCTGCAGTGACCCACAGGCACCACCCGCTGCCAGAGCCCTGAGGAGTGTCCTGCTCTCCCTGGAACAAGCCCTGTCCTCGGCATTTACCAGCCCACTGGACCATCTTCCGAGAGGCCAGGCTGGATTTCCCTGTCAGCCAGAGCCTCCAGCTCTCTGGGGAGGACACCAGTTTCTTGTTTGTTTTCTAACAAACTTCTGTTCTATGCCAAATGCTTTGACGTCTAAGGGCAGTTCCCAAGTCTTCAGATGTCCTAAATCTCAGGTGAAAATCTGCTAAACACTTGGGCTTGGGAGAGTTGCCCTCATGCAGTGGGTCAGTCTGCTTCAGAACTCAGGTTAAGTTGAACTTCTGAACTTTTGTTAAGTTTATGCAGTTATTTCACCATGTAGATCCCAGAGTCACCAACGTGCAGGAAAGTTCAAACTCTGCTTCTTTTTTTCTTTTTTTAAGAATATAAATAAAACTTTATTAACAGAACTAAAAGAAAAATAATTAGAAATCAGAATAAACCTTCAGAACACTTCTTCCACCCAAGTTTCCTTTCTTTTTCCCACTGGCAACGTAAAGAAACAAATTTGGTATTTTCAGTCAGTTTACCACCTTTAAAATAATCTTTCTTCAGTCCACTTAGGGAGAGGAGTCTCTCCTGCCATGCTGTAGAGACTTTTCCACAAGAAAGAGTTGTCTCGTGGTTTTAATTTTCATGAATAGCAGCTGCCCAGACATCTGCAATTGTGAGGTCCCGCCCATGGTTTTGGTAGTTTTTCCCACAACTACCACCATGGGTCATTTCATTATTGGGGTGCAATTTCAAGGACGAGCTGTTCTAGTATAGAAACAAAAAGTTCTCTTCTTTTATTTCTGGGAACAGAGGTTTTCTTCCATTTTTGGGGCATGGTTTTCAGCTTTTCCATTTCTCTCTGTTCAAGCTTCTCGTTAGATCACAGCTACTTGAGCATCTGCTTGCTTCAACACTGGTGCCTCTGTTCACGGCTGTGGTTAGAATGCTACATCCCCCCAATGCATTCCATGAATTACAGGAAAAAAAGAGTCTGATGTATCAATTATATCTCCACCATAGCTTTACACAAGAATTTCAGCTCAAGACTAAGGCATCTCCTCATTCTCCTCCCATCTGGGATTTGACTCCTTTACTGCCCTTGGTGTCTCCATGTTATTTTCTTTACCTGTCTTCACCCTTTCGTTTCCTCTTACTAGAGAGGATTGATGTCTGTAGGTTTCATCTGTGCATTGAAAGAGTTGATGTTTCGCCGTGGACGGCCATGTGATCTCTGCTGGGCGGTGGCAGTGGAGCTGCTTGTGGTGGTGATTTCAGCTCCTGCCATGCTGGGGGGGCCTGAGGCAAGCCCCCAGCAGCAGTAGGAGCGGACAGGATTTCAGCGGCCCGCACACGACTCAGCAGCAGCACGCCGCAGGCCGATGGCTTCCCCTCTCCCTGTCCGCCGGCGGCGGGTGGAACTCGGTGGCAGCAGAATCTCATCCGAGCCGCGCCGCGGGACGACCCGGCCGGCGGCGGAGCGAGGCCTGGCCTGGCCAGCGTCCAGTTACCTGCTCAAAGGCTGGGAGCAAGAGAGTCTTTTCCAGGCTTTGTTCGTTTTTAAATGTGATTTTACACGGGTGTGTCCAGCTTTCTTAAGTGGTTGAACAAGGTGTCAGTATTCAAAGCTAACCAACGGATTGGTTCTGTTAAGCCTGGAGGAAGCTGTCAGCAGTCCTACAGAGAATCACTGAAACACAAATGGATGAATTTTCACTTTAACTAAAAACCAAGTGATGTTGAACCACAACATCCAACCCAACATGGTGGTGTATGGACTGGAGCTCCAGGTGGCCAGTCCTGACCTGCCTTTGCTTTTGGAATGAAACAGAAAGAGCAAAACAACCTCTCCCACCAGGACTTCTCCTCCAAACAGCTATGAGTTCCTGGTGAAGCATGGCTGTGTGGAGGACCTGGGAGTCCAGGGAGAAATTCCGGTGATTCAAGGGCTATCAGAGCCAAGGGACTTATGCTGGTCCCTTGGGCGCAGTGGTGGGCTGCACGTAGGGCCACTTGTGGCATCACTGGCTTTGCTGCTCCAGCATTTCTTCTCCCCAAGGCCAAGTTCCCGCTCCCAGGAATGCATCATGTCCCCATGGAAACACAAATGCTTATTTATTTGACTTGTTTAGGGCTTTTAAAATTTAATTGAATTCCGCATCTCTCTCTGTTTATTTTTTTTTTTTTTTGGTTATTCGAAGGAAGGAAGGAAGCCCAAACTCGGATGTTTGTTTGTTCTGTCCTGGCTGATGTTCCCTTGGTTGCACTCCAGTGGCTGATAAACTGGCAGGGAAGTGGAGCGTGGAGCACAGCAGAGCCTGGGAAAGGCCAGGACCCCACTTCCCCTGGCTTTACATCACGGTTTCTCTCCGATTATCTTGTCCTGGGGGCCGCCTCTGCCAGCTGCCTCTGCTCCCTCTGCTCCCGCCTTTGTCACCAGCTCAAGGGACTGTGCTTGGTGGGACATCCACAAGGAGAACGTCTCCTTGCCACCCAGATTCCCTCTACTTGCCCTAGTGTCACCTCCAAACTCCTGAGCCAGGGTGCAGCTGGGCCCCACGGTTCACCCTGCCTGTGGGACCATGGAGAGGGAGAACCCGCATGGATCCGAGCTCAGGTGTGGGCTGTGCTCCTCTCTTGGAACTTCACCTTCTCCATCCAGGCAGGTTCCACCTGTGATGGCCCCACCCAGTGGTGTCAGACTGTGACAGACCTCAGGCAGGGGAGGAGGGGGTGCTCACTGCTCTGAGCAGTATCAGGAGCTTATCCAATGGCCCCTGCCACGAGCCATTAGCTTGGAAAGTCTCTTCTTCCTCCAAGCTGGAAGATGTCCCAGAAGAGAGAAATATTTGTGAGGCGTGGAGTATGTGCCGTGGGTGGGGGAGCTGGGAGCTTTGTGTTCCCCACTCCCTGTCAGGGGACAGGGACGTGGTTCAAGGCAAGGGTTGATGGGGGTGGGATCAGCTCAGGAAGCTTCTGAGGCTCCTCTGGGAAGACCATATTCCCTGGGATATTGGGGTGACTACAGGGGAAGTGAGACCCCCCCAATTCCCCAGTATTCCTGGGTTGGGAGAAACATTTGGGTGGGCTCAGGAGATGAGTCCCTGGCAGATTTGCAGGGTAAATGAGCATGCGGGAGGTGCCAGAGGGGAGGCGTGGTGGGAAATGCTGGAGCAGGAAGACAATGGGGCCATCTGTCCATTGGAATGGAGTCTTTCACTCTCCATGGTCTTTGCAGCAGTGAGGGGCCCTGGGGACCCGCTTCAGGTGTCCCCTCTTTAGGGAAGGACAGGAGGAAATGTGGGTGTCCCCCCCACCCCTCCTCCAAGATGGACTCCATCTTCTCCCAGCCAAGACAAATGTAAGTGGCTCCCAAACCTCCTCCCTAGGGTCCCACATCCCAGCAGCACTTCCATCGCCTGCTATGGACCATTTTTTCCCAGGGATCACACCAAATTCCCTCACCTCTTTCAGCATCTCAGGGCTTTGGGAAAGGGAATTACTTCAGGGATCCGGAGCACAAGCGTGGTCTGGTGAGGGGAGCACAGGTGGCTGAGGAGGAAGGTGTCTCTGTGTCCATCCTTCTGCACAAGGTCGCTGTCCCTTTCCATGGTCCCAGCAACCACTCGGGAGGCTCCCACCTCTGGCTCCCTTCTCCCAACCCCATGTGCTTTATAGCCCTGTGGAGGAGGGTGGTGGGCACTGGTGGGCCCTGGTGGGCACTGCTGAGCTCTGGTGGATTTCCTAGGGCTGAGCAGGGATGCTCCAGGGGGTCCCAGAGCTCTGTGCTGGGCCAGGTGCTCCCCAGCCTCTGCCCTGGCTCTCTGCCTGCCGGCCTGGGACCCATTCCAGAGGATGAAATGCGGCCTCGGTGCTGCTGAAATACGGCCTCCTCTTTCCCCACCCTTCCTCCTCTCCCTCTCTGCCGCCCCCGGCTCCCCAGGGTCAGCAAGTGATCCACATTAGGCAGAGCCTCTGTGGGTTCTGTGGGGCTCTGGCAGCAGCCGCGGCTCTCTGGGGCGGGAGGAGGGGGCTGCATCCTCAGTGGGAATCCTCCAGAGCCCCCAGGGTGGAAGACACGTGCTTCGGGGTCTCCTCCATCCAAACCTTCTCCTACCACGTGGTTCTGCTGCCTTTCCCCATGTCCCTGGGGTCCCCCTGCACCTTCTCCATCTCCCCTGCCCCTCGCCTCAGCCCGTCTCTCTCCCCCCATCCCCTCCCCTCAGCAGACAGCCTGAATCAATTTTCCTGGGTCAGCAAAACCTGGCCATGTGGGGGAGCTGGGAAGTGGTGACAAGAGGATGGCAGTGCTGGCACTCCAAGTGTCCTGAGGGACCTGTCAAGAGAGCTGTCCCCATCCCCAGGTCCCCACCAGCACTGCACCTTATTTCCTGAGGGACCCAGGTGGTTCTTCCCTCCCTGTGCCCCCAGCAGCCCTGGCTGATGAGATCCAGCTCCTGCCTAGGATTGCTCTGGAAGATGGGGAGCAGGAAACCTTCAGCCTTGCTTTGAGCATGAAGAGTTCCTCTGAACGGACCCCGGTGGATCAGGACATGGTGTCCCCAAGGAGCCTGTGACTTTCTCAAGCCTTTTCCTAGCTGGAATCTCACTGTCCCCCCAAATCGCCTGGGAAACCAGCAGTGGGAGAGGAGCTGCATCCAACACTGAGACTGAAGATTCGCACCCTCTTCCAGCCTCCTAGAATGATCCCTGGTGAAGATGCTTTGGATCATGGTGTCTTGGAAGCAGTGGCAGCTGGGGGGACACTGATGCCACTCCTCCATCTCTAACGGAGCCCTGATACCTGCCTTGGAAGATGCTTTTCCTGGGAAGCATGAGCTGGGTGTGTGAGACCTTGGAGCATGGGATCACCGTGGCTTGACTCTCCCCTCTCCTCCAGAGCCATCTGGAAGCAACAGGGAATCCTCTGCCCCTCTGGAGAGAGGAGCAGATTCCCCCCTCTGCCCTGGCTGGAGACCCTCAACCTCCAAGGCATTGCCAGCCCCTCAGGGAGTTTCCACACTTGGGGCATCTTCATAAAATGGGTAGAAATTCCTGGGGGATTTGGGGGCTCCCAGGCACCCATGGGGAGGTGGGAGTTGTTGGGGAACAGAGAGGGATGGGGTGTCAGGGGGTTCTGGCCATGGGGCAGAGCCTCTGTGTCAGCAGAGGAAGGTGAGCAGGTGACAGAAGGTCAGAAAAGTTTTTGGCTTGTAAGCCTGAGGCAGGAGGGTCCGAGATAACCGCGGTTATTTAATTTATTTTTTCTAAATAAAAAAAAGGAAGGAAGTTAATAAATAATGTAAAGTGAAGAATGCATTAATGAAAGGGAGAGCAAGGCAGAGAGTGGGAGAGAGAGGAAGGGACAGGGCAGAGTGAGAGCTCAGGGAGTGGGGGGGAAGATATTCCTGCCGGTATCGATTGGATATGATTACATTAGAGCTATCAAATATTCATACTACATTCCACAAGAGGTCATTGTGTGTGTTTTTCCAATTTAGCTCTGCCTTGGTGCAGGCAGCAGGCTCCAGGTGGGAAGAGGTTGTGAGCACGGCTCCAGCCCCCGGGCCTGGGGGTGCCACTTCCGTGGCCACAGGGATGTAACCCCCTGGAGGGATGGGGACTGGGCTGAGCTGGCTGCGGGCCCTGAGGGTCCTTCTCAAAGGCCCTGAGGGCGGTGAATCGTGTGGATACAGAAAGAGGGGGACAGGCATGTCCCACCTCTGGCACCTCGCTCCTCTTTGGCAACCACTTCTGCTCCCTCCCAAGCCAGGTCAGGACCCGTGGTCACCATTTACTGGCTGCTCCAGGCTGTTGCTTGTCCTTAACGGAGCATTTTAGCGGGGACATCGCTTTGCCAGCCGGGAAGGTCAGCCCAGGTCACAGAGCCAGGCGGGAGGTGGATCGAGCTGCCGTGTGGATGTGGGCAGGGATGTGTGGCAGGTCTCCCGCTGTGGTGTCCATCTGCCAGGGCACTACGACACCTCTCTCCCTGCCTCTGTCCATCCCTCCAGGCTGCCTGTGCCGCCGGGATCCTCCCCGAGGGGACAGCCTCGAGGCACGAGGGCTCATCAGTGCTTCAGCATCAGTGCTCCCGAATCAGGGCTTCAAGGACACAACTCAGCGGTGTCCCGAGTGCAAACCTGGTCCATCACCCTGAGGAGGCAGCTGGGGGCCTGCCGCCCGATTTTACTTCCACAAAAGGCACTTCCTTTGCCCGTGCCTCAGTTTCCCTGTTTGCCCGTGTTCCCGCAGCATCACCTGGGCACTGCTGCTGTCCCCGCAGCCCCCGGCCCCGGCGGCCCCACCGAGCCCCCCCAGCCTCCGCCCGCCGTGGCCCCGGGCGCTGGGAGCCAGCGCTGCCTTCTCTCCTAACATTAATAAAAATTTTACAGCACGGTGGCAGGAAATGCATTTTCAGTTCATCTGCTGCAGCTATTAGATTACCAGGAAATGGCTGGCTGGCCGGCGGCCAGGGCTCCGGAGGGCCGCGGCGCAGGGGAAGGCGAGTGCAGTGCTGGGATGAGCCGATGGCAGCGGTCCCCTTCCTCCTGGATGTCCCCGTGCTGTGCCCGGCTGTGCCCACCCGCTCTGCCTGGGTCCTGGATGCAAGGCTCCCTGGGGATTCTCCGAGCTGGCGGGGATGGATCTGGTCACTGCTGTTTTGGGAGATGGGATGAGCAACGGGAGGTGTCTCCTGATGGATCTGCTTCAGCCTGAGACCAGCAGAGCCCAACTGGCCACAGCCTTTGCTGAGGCTGTGCCGTGTTGCAGGGAGAAGTGGAAGATTTGGGATTGGGGCCAGGGAGAGGTGGGAGATTTGAGGCTGGGACCAAGGTGAGATGGGAGATTTGGGGCTTGGGCGAGGGAAAGGTGGGAGATTTGGGGCTGAGACCAGGGCAAGGTGGGAGATTTGGGGCTGTATCGGGGAGGATGCATTCACTGAGGGCAGCAGGTCTCTGCAGAGGTTGGTTATTGCAAGCTGTGGGATTTTTAAATCCCCAGGCTGGGCTGGTGTCTAGCAGAGCCTGGGAAAGAGTTAAATGTGTGTTGTCTGTAAGAGAGCCTGGAGGAGGGGGTAGATGCTGGCTATAAATACCTGTACCTGCCTCGGAGGTGGCAGTGCTAATGAAGGGAGGGAATTGTGAGCAGCCCCTGTGGGAGGGGGGCAGCAGCAGCAGCAGTGGCTGCAGTGGCTCTGTGGGCCCTGGGGAGGGAGGGACAGATGGGACAGGGTGTTAGGGACCTGGTTTTTAGGCTAGGCAGGGTTTTCAGAAGAGCCCTCTTACAGGTGACTACGGCCAAGTGCTGGAGCTTCTCTCTACAGGTGGGATAATTTATGCTGGGTCCCCCTGAGCCCAGCCCTGCCATGGGCCTGGGGATCCTTTCCACGATCCCGGAATGATTCTGGGATCATCTCCACGTGAGCATTAGGCACCAAAGTGAAGCATCTTCCCTGGGGCAGTGGGTGGTCTCTCCCTGGAGCATCCTGGGCTCCAGAGGGGTGCTTGAGGCTCCACAGGGATGTTTCTTGCCAGTGCCTGGCAGCATCTTGTGGGCCTCAAGCCCTCTCTGCCTGCCTGGCCTCCCAGAGCCCCTGAGCTAGGTGCAGGATGCTGTTTTTGGGAAGGAGGTGACCCCAGCCCTGCCACGGTGACAGCTCCATCTCCACTCTCATACCAGCAACTGGACTGGAGGAAAGAGGACACCTGGTAAATGAGTGATGGAGAACGGGGAAGGCAAGGAATGGTGGAAAGGAATGGAGCAAGGAAGGGAGTGAAGTGTGGGGAGAGGGAAAGGTCTGAGCCTCACCGGGATTTATTAAAGTTTGAAAGAACAGAAACCCTGGTTTGCGTGGAGGGGACCAGCTATTTTTAGCCGTGGGTAGGATGTCAGCTCTGAAAATAGCCTGCTACCAGATCCTAATGAAATCCTCTCTTTGGCTCTCACATGGAGTGAGTTTGGAGGGGGAGGATCGCTGTCACACCCGCAGCCGAGGAGCTCCTGACATTCACAATGACTCGCCTGGTTTTCTCTTATTTATTTATTTATTTCTTCCTTCCCCCTTCGGTTTCTCCTATTCTTTGCCGGCTCTGCCTTACGCCGAGCAGAGGAGTCACCAGCCAAAAAAGTGACTGCGGGGGCGGTGCTGCTTAGCTACGGCCAAATCCCAGCAGCATGTGACCAGCTTGGCAATTTAATACGGAGCCCTGCTCCCCGGTACACGCATGATGGAGTTAACGTGACATTGAAACGGGGACTCGAAGTGCTGAAGGCATAGAATTTGGGGGGAGCTGCCTCCCCCCAGCCCCTCCCATCCATCCCTGGGGAGGGGGGTTTGCTCCATGGGGTGGGGGAGCGGGAAGGGTGGTGCCCAGGTGAGGGAGGATGCTCGGGACAGGTGTGCGGGCTTGGGAGGGAGCAAGGATTGGGAGAGCTGCAGGGTGGATGGATCAGCTGGTCTGGGGAGAGCTGAGCAGCCTGAGGCACCAGCAGGAGGGATCCCGGTGTACATGGAATACTTGGTGTACTTGGGATTGCCCGGTATGCAGGGGATACCTGGTACATGTGGGATATCTGGTACATGTGGGATACCTCGAGTTCGTGGGATACCTGGTACATTTGGGGCATTTGGGACATGTGGGATACCCGGTACACATGGGATATGTGGTACATGTGGGATATCTGGTACACGTGGGATGCCTGGGCCATGTGTACCTGTAGCGGAGTTCAGCCTGGGGTCACTGGAGAGCCTGAAGGAGGCTTGGAACACTGGGTGGTGACTGCTCCCAGCAATGATCAGGGAGCACCTGAGGGGCATCACAGGGAGCACAGGGCAGAGAATCCAGGGAGAGATAGGGCCCTGAGGGCTTGGAGACAGAAAAGACACTATGGGAGCATCATGTCCCCATCAGGGCAGGGATGAAGGTGCCATAAAGGCGCAGGTTGGGTGAGAAACGTGTCTTGCAAAGGCAGGGTGTGACTTGGCAAAGGAACCAGTGCTCCAAGGGCTTTCTGGGGACATTCAGGGCCTGGAGAGTGCAAGTCCTTTGTCACTTGATTCCCCAATGGGAATGTAGCAGCAGGGTTTGGGCAGGATCCAGCTCCAGAGCTTCACCACAGGCACAACAGTGCCCGGACACTTCCCAGGGAACTGGAAGATGGAGTTAACAATTTCCCAGGAAGGAAATGCCTGTGTTACATGTCCCTTTATATCCCAGTGTCTCCTCACCCACCCTGCTCAGGTTCGCCAGGAGCTCAAGGCTGGCATCTCACCTTTGGAGCCAACACTGCTGGAGTCCCGTCTGCGTTCTCTGTTGGGAGGGGAACGTGGCTTTGGGCAGGGATCTCATCAGGACAAATGTGTTCTGTAGAAGGAGAGCTGCTGTGGAAGTGTGGGGAGCCCACGAATCATGGAATCATGGAATGATTTGGGTTGGCAGGTGCATTAAAGATCCTCTAGTTTCCATCCCCTGCAGGGACACCTTCCACTGTCCCAGGTTGCTCCAAGCCCTGTCCAAGTTGGGACACTTCCAGAGATCCAGGGTCAGCCACAACTTCTCTGGGCACCCTGTGCCAGGGTGTCCCCACCCTCACGGTGACGATGCCAACACTTGGCCCTCGCTGTGTGCAGAGGCACCTGGGAAGTCGTGCCATGGGAAACCACGCCGTGGGAAATCATGCCATGGGAAATCACCTCCCTGTCCCACTGTCCCCTTCGGCTGGGGCGAGGAGCTGGATCCCTGCTCGCTCCGGGTGCTGGGGAGCCCCTGGGGATGCTGCTGCTGCTCAGCGCGGGCCGGAACTATCTGCATCAATGAGTCAGCAGGACCCACTTAACACTTCCCCAGCAGAATCTGCTCCTCTCTCCTGACAGAATGGGCAGCTCTGGCAGACTCTGGCAGCGTGTTACAATCTCAGCTCATTAAGGGACGCATCCTGAGCGCTTTATTGATGTTTTATGCTGCCTGGCTCCATCTTCAGAGGGAAACTCTCATTGCAGTCAATGACTACACCTCCGGCTGCTGCAGGCTGAGCTCGGGGCTCCGGATCCAGCTCCTGGAGAGGAAGGCTCAGCTCCCATGGCTACGCTGCAAACCGTGGGGTTTGACCCCAAAGTGGGCAAGAATCGCCTCAGGGTCAGCATCCCTGTTTTCTTTCCAGGGACTAGGGAACACTCAAAAGAAAAACACCAGGAAGGTGTTGTTTTTTCCCTTGCTTATCCCTCTTTCTGTGAGAAGGAGCTGCATGACAGGGAAGGGAAATGATGTTTCCTCTCCCCCAGCGCTGCCGTCTGTTCAGCCGGAGCCCAGCTGGGTGGGTGTACCTGGCCTCCTCCTCTCCCAGCATGCTGGGAGCCACATGTCCCCACCTCGGGAGAATCACAGTCCTTTAATAAGTTCCCCCAGTGCAGGCTGTTGCTTCTGAAAAGCTTGTGGCACTGTCTGGCTTCAAGTGGCTTTTACATAATACAGACTGTCAGGCTAGATGAGCATCACGGTCCCTTCTGGCCCTAAAATCTGTGAATCTCCAAATTAGAGGGCACCAGCACCTCCTTGTTTCTGGCTGATTGAATCAGGGGAATCGAGTGTTCTTTTTCTCCTTTCTCTTTTTTTTTTCCTCCCTCCCCTGCATCGTCTTTAACCGGAGGTGAATTACCCTCCCCCTGAGCCCAAGCCTGGCAAACAGCAGCAGGAGAGATCAGGCAGCTTCAGCCTTGCTCTGGGATATCCTGCTCTCCTGCCCACTCCAGGGCTGATTCCCAGGGGTTAATTGTCTGACTGTGGGCACAGCCAGGGCTGGAACTGGTCAGGCTCAGAGGCAGCTAGAAAATCTGTGTGGGAAATGGTGCTGAGCTCTCCTGATTGTTTTAAAATCCTAAGTTCTCCATGCTTCAGACCGAGCTCCTTTGGGTTTGTGACCAAGGTGTGGATGTAGACAAGCACCTTTTGGGAATAGAAATGAAAGTGAGTGACTCCCCGTGTTTTTTGGAGATGTTTGGGATGTGTAAAGGGAATGGGAAGAGCAAAGCAGGGAGAAATTGCTGATGATCTATGAGGATTGGTGGGCATGGGGGTTCTCCAAATGCAGGGGTCTGCACCAGGAGCTGGGGCCCTGCTGAGCAGGCTCAGCTGGAGTTGGGAACCTTGGGATGTCCATCTCAATGTTGGTGTCTCGGTGCTCTCAGCTGCCAGGGCAGGACATGCACAGAGAGCCTCAAAAATAAGTGGGACACCCAGGAGCTGCTTCTCGCCATCCCTTTGGGCAGGACCCCAGCGGTGTTCAAGGCCTCAAAGGTGGTGGATTTCCACTGGGATGAGGAGTGGGACCAACCCCAAAGGTGAGCTGAGGAGCTGGGGTGGGGTGCAGGCAGGGGCTGGGCACAGTGGGGGCTGTGGTGTTCGGTCCCTGCTGCCACACACCCCACACTGGGAGAGATGGCCAGAAACCTGCACAAGTCTCACACCTTCCTCTGCCATGGCTCATCAGGAAGAACCACTTCTCTCTTCCAACAGCCAAAACCCCTCCTAAGCAGAGGGGCTCCATCCCAGACCCTTTCCTTTGGGGGAGGCTCTGAACTTGCCCGCTTCGCCAGTGCACTCAGGTTCCCAGCCCTCCTCTCCAGCAGCGCTGTGGTCAATAACTCACCGGGAGGCTGCTGTTCTCCCTACGCTTCCCACCCTCCCACTCCTCCCGGGAGCTCTGCATTCATGCCTCTTTGGCCCTCCCTCGGCAGCGAGTGAGGAATAAAGCGGCGCCGGCTGAGCACGACGCAGGCTGCGCTGGGATGCTGTGAGCCAGCGAGGGAAGCCTGAATCACCGGCACCACAAGGTGGGAGTGGGAGATTTGGGCTGGGAGAAAGGGAGGAGGACATCACACGTGCTCCCCGGAGTCAGGTGCTCTCAGCCAGTTGGCTGGGAATTGGGCAACTTCGATCCTTTCTGTGCCTTTAAAGACGGAGCTGGGAGCGATGGGGAGAAGAGGAGGGGCTGGTGGGAGCGCAGAGGGATTCAGCCTGAAGGCTCTGAGCTGGAGCCGAGGCTGAGGGATGCTGTCAGGGACTCGTTCTTGTTGAAGAAACTCCTGGAGGAGCATCCCTGGTGGGATCCCGTGGAGATGGAGAAACCCTCAGCCTAGAAATGCCTATAAATGAGACTGCAAAGGCTCAGCTGGGCACCGAGTGGGAGTGTAGAGTCACTGGCCCAACTGGGGGGATTCCAGTGCTTCTGCTGGCATCACCTGGGAGGGAGCCCCTGAGGTCTGTGGGATCATCCCAGTTTGTCCTCATCTGTTACAGCCACAAGCAGTAGAGCTGGATTTGTTCCTCTTATTCCAGGTCCTTCTCTTCCCCTCTGTCGCCATCCTGCTCTCACACACTCAGACCCTGTGCTTGCCATTGAGCCTGGGGACCTGCCTGCCCCGAGGGGGTCCTGTGCTGCTGGGCACCTGGCTGGGAGGGCTGAGGGCTTGGTGGTTTCATCTTCACATGTCTGAGACAGACTCTGAGCCCTCCCCAAGCTGGGGGTGTTGCTTTGCTCGTCTGGTGAGCACTCCCAGAAAGGATGGGTGACCGCCCTGGAACTGTCGAGGGGAATGGAGGGAGGGTGGGGACTGTGCTGGGGTCCACAGGTGACTCCCAGTGTCATCAGGGTGGCCTTGTGTCTTTGGGACTGTCAAGCCAGGTCTGCTTTACTTATAAATGGGGCTGAGGGGTGTTGCAAGGACCCCTGATGCTCCTGAGCCACGGGCAGGAAAGCAAGAAGGATGGAACATGCAGCGGCTTAGGAAAACCTCTGGGATGGAAGATCCAGGTCCTGCTTGGACCTCGAGTCCAAGCTTTTTGTTTCTGGGAGAGTGGGATGTCTGTGGGCTGGTTCTATGGGTCTCGGTATGGAAAAGCTGCTTTCCAGCCTCTCTGCTGAGCGCTTCTCTCAGGAGCTAATTTAGGTGTGGGTTTGGGCTTTTGGGAAGTGTCGGAGGTGGATGTCACCTGGGCTGTCCTGGGTGCCTCCCGGGAAGAGGTGAGCTGGGAGAAGGTTGGACCCGATGACCTTAGCGGTCTTTTCCCACCTTTTCCATGATTCTGTGAGGCGACTGCACCCGTTTCATGGCGATTTACGGATCAAATCCACGGTGATGGATCCTGAGTCGCTCCCGGTCCTTTGCGGCCCAACCCACAGGATCTTGCCCTTGGTGTCACACTGACCCCGACCCATCCCTGACGCTGCTGTGTCCCCAGCGGGGGCTGTCCCGGGGGCGCGGGGGGAACGCCGGCCCGGGGAGCGGGAGGGCCATGCCGGGGGCCGCAGGGAGGGACGCGGAGCCCGCGGCAGACGGAAACGTTTAAATAGCGGCTGAGCATCCCACGACGGGGCTGGGCGGCAGCGGCGCCTGGGGAGCGCTGCGGGGCTCTGCGGAGCCGCTAATGGGCCGAGTCCATTTCAGCGGGATGACGCCACTTGGGTAAAGCGTTAAGAGCTCCGGGAAGGCAGCGCAGAGCGAGGGGGAGCGCGATGCTCCCGGGCAGCGCCAGGTCCCTCCCTCCTCCCTCCATCCCTCCTCCTCCCCCTCCCTCCTCCCAGCCTCCCGTTNGGGGACGCCGGTGGGGTGTGCGGCGGGGGGACACGCGTGGGCCGAGCGGGCGGGGGTCCTGGGCACACGTGGGCCGTTCCTGCAGGGACGCGGGTCCCTGGATGTGCGCACGGGCTGCGCGAGGAAGCTGCGGCTTCGTGCGGTGGGGGTTGGGGTCCTGCACACGCGTGGGGCGCGCGTGGTGGGGCTGGGACCGCGTGTGGGTCCGAGTCACGCGTGGGTTGTCCCGTGGGCAGTCCCGCACACGAGCAGGCTGCGGGCGCGGCGGGGCCCGGGGATCCCGGAGACGCGGGATCTGCGTGTGCCTGGAAGGGCTGCGGGACCGCGCCGGGTGCGAGCCCCGCGTGGGCTGCGCGCTGAGTGGGGCCGGGGGCTCGGCCTCCCCCCAGCACCCGCTCCACCCCGCGGCACCCAGGCAGGGCGAGGGGGTCCCTTGTCTCCCACCTGGCGCCCTGAGCCGCTTGCCCCGGCTCGCAGCCACCTCCAGCCGGTAAATCATTTGCTTTTATGATCCCTCCTCTGGCCCATTATCACACGAACTTTATATGTTTGGGGCTGGTGGTGGCCATAAAGCCGGTCCGGTTTCCGGGGCTGGCATTCCCGCCTGGCAGGCAGGGTGTGAGGAAGAGGAGGAGGAGGAGGCTGGGGGATGCTGTCCCAGGCCCCCCAGGTGGGCAGGTAGGCAGGGAGGGGTGCGGCAGAGCCCCAGGGATGCTCAGCTCAGTGGGGCTGGGATTGATTGCAGCCCTGGAATCAGGCTGGAGCAGGGAGGGCTGGGAGGGAGTGAGGGGCACTGGGCTATTCTGGGCTGGGGGGGAGGAGGAAGAAGTAGGGTCCCAAATCTGGTCATTCAGTCCCTCTGGAGGACCTGCAGCTGTTCCATTCAGGTCCCCTTGGTTCCCACAGGGACACTGATGTCCCCCCAGCCAGCGAGTCCAGGTCCTTGTCTGATCCTTGCACCTGGCAATCACAGCTCTGGGGGCATTTGGGCCCCGGTCCAGTGCTGGGGATGCTCCTAAGATCTGTCTTTCTCAAGATGCTCTGTCTGAGTCCTGCCCCCAGATCCAGAGTGTCTGGCATGGTCGATAGCCAGATCCTCTCTGGCTGTGTCCCCTGGGCTTGGTTCCTCCTCGGGTTGTCCCTCCCACCCCAGCCCGGCTCAGGGATCTCCTAGAGCCTCCTGAGCTCTGGGTGTTCAGAAGATTTGGATAACCTGTATTGGGCCAGCCCTTTTACTGCCCTTCATCTCCCAGCCCTGTCGGCTCCATGGCTGCAGGACCCTCGGTGGGGTCTCTCCCTTTGGGACTCCCCATGGTTTGAGCCCCCCAGGACTCTCAGAGGGGTCACCTCACTGGCCAAGTCTAAATGACCAAGTGCTGAGCCCAGATGAGCGGGGATGGACACCTGGGTGTGAATGGCTGCTCCCAGGTGGAACCAGCATCGTCCCCTGAGCGATCCCATCCCGACAGCATCTGGGTCATGAGGGACGTGGGAATGCAACGAGGGTGCTCCTGGCTCCCTTCCACACAGTCCCAGCTGCAGGCTGAGATGGGCCATCCCTCCTCAGGGGGGCACTGGGGTTTCAGGTCCCCAGCCTGTGCTTCAGTAAGACCCTCCCAGGTGAGGAGCTCAGTGGCAGCAGGTGACGGCCACGAGAGCTTTGCCTCTGGCCTATTCCATCCTGTAGGGTGCTCACAAACCTTCCCCGGGTCAGCCACGCTCTCCTAATTCCCCTTGGTGCTGCTGTGAAAGGAAAGGGTACCCAAATCCCCTGTGGGTGTCCTGGACAAGTGACTCCTTGCTGTCCGCATCTCCCCACATGGAGAATTGCATGGAGGGGGGAAAACCCCAAATCTGAGCAGATCAGTTGCCTTTCCTTTCCGGAGAGGGGGATGGGAGACATGAGATCTCGCTTGAACAGTCAAAGTAAGTTGCCTTTGCTTTTCCCTGCTCCTCAAGGTCAGCCTAGCTAATGAAAATCAATCTTCTCTCTGCCTCTCTCTGCTGCATGAGCAAATTCTACCTGTGGCTCCTTCACCTACTTGAAAGTGGCGTCTGCCCCGTCCTGCTGAGTGTGGGCAATGCCGGAGGGAGCTTCCTCCCGGAACGGCGTCTTCCTGCGGGCCCGGACATCGCGACAATATCCGTGTCACAGAGGGATCACTCCTGTGATCTGCCTTCTCTGTCCCGGGGAAGCTGCTGTGCACGGGAAGCACGGATCCAGCACGGAAATCTGGGCTGGAAGTGCTGGGGGGAAGCCCGTGGCTGGGCTCGGGTGTGCAGTGAGTGATGTCCATCCTCTGGGCACTCCTGGGCAGATCCCAGTGTGCAGGTGGCCGGAGCGGGAGCTTTGTGTCGCCTACGCTTCCGGGCTGGGAGCTGTCCCGCGGCTCCCCGTGCCCGCTGGTCCCTCTCCTCTCCCAGCCCCACCAAGGGTTCTCCCTGATGAGCTCTGGCAAATGAGGGTTTGGAGATGGAGCTGCTGCCATGGGGTCAAGCTTGCCAGGAAGGGGAGTGGTGGGACATGGAGTACTCCCTGCCCCGTCCCACAGCCCTCCACAGCCCAGTGCTGACATTCCTGGGCACGGCAGGCTCTGCTGCCAGCACTGCCACCCGGGAAGTGCCATGTCCTGAAAACGACGGCAAAGGGCACGGCAGGGTGGTGTGAGGGGCACGACAGGGCTTGCCTGTGCCAAGGCTGCCTTCCTTCCTGTCTGTGCCAGGTTTGTAGGGAAACCTGCCCTTCCCAATGCTCCTAAAGGGGGCAAATTGGCTGCTGGGCTGTGGATGGGGTAGTGGGATGCTGCAGTCCACCAGGACTCGGAGTCTGTGGGATAGTCCTGTCCTTGGCCTAATGTGGGGTTCTTTAGTTGCAATTTCGACCCTGGAAGTGTTAAAAAAAAAAGTGGATGTGGCGCTTGAGGACATGGTTCAGTGGTGAACCTGGCGGTGGTGGTGCTGGGTTTATGGTTGGAATTGCTGGTCTTAGAGGCTTTTTCCAACATTAACGATTCCGTGATTCTGATTTGTCACTGCTGCTGCCTAGAGTTAGAGAATCTGTGTTTGGATTCCCCACCCCAGTGCTCCCAGTGTGTGCAGGGAATGGGAGCAGAAGGCTGCTCAGGGTGTGCTGGGAGCCCCCAGGGCAGAGAGAGCCCCTGCTCGGAGGGAGATGCCGTTCCCAGCTCTGTCATGCCTCTGGATCAGCTGCTGCTTCCCATTTCCCCTCCTCTGGAGACGGCCATACCTGGGAAAGGAGAAAGAGGTGCTGGTGAGGGGTTGGAAATCCTCTGGAAGGACATGGGAGGCTCAGAAGCACAGAGGCTGTGCCTGCTGGGGTCGAGGGGCAGATCTGACAGCCTTTCCCTTCAGCCTAGGTATTGCCAGGCACAGAACTACTCTGGGTCTGATTGTTGGAAATCCTTCCATTTGGAGCTCTCCAGCCAGCCTTCCTGTACTGCTTTGCTCTAGCCGAAGGTGTCCCTGCCCATGTCAGGGGGCTGGAAAGAGAGGAGCTCTAAGGTCCCTTCCATCCCAAAGCAGTCTGTGACTCAGTGATTTGGGTGGATGGATGGATGGACCATGTAACAGGGATGTTTTCTCTCTTCCTGCCCCATCCTTCAGGATTTTTAGATGTGCCCTGATGCTGCAGGATCTCCTGGCTCCTGGAAATGCAGCTCTCTTCCAGCGTGGCTGAACTCAGCTGTGACGAGACCATGGACCCACCCGCCGAGGACTTCCAGCAGGTCCTGTCCATCGACCAAATCCGCTCCATCCGTGCCAGCAACAACTACGTGGAGAGACCGGCGGCGTGCTTCCAGCAAGCCCGCTCCAACCCCTCGCTGTCGCAGCCCCCGCACAAGCAGGAGTGGTCCCGGGACCGCCTGGCGTCCTCCACCTTCCAGGACCTGCCCCACAGCCAGCAGCACCAGATGCCGCCCCTGCAGCCGCCCCTGAGCCACTCGAGCACGGCCAGCTCGGTGTCGCAGAGCACCACGGCCTCCGAGCAGCGCCTGCTGAGCAGCCTGACGCCGTCGCACTCCGGGCACTCGCTGGTGCGGACGCAGCCCCGCGGCGGCGGCGAGCTGAAGGCGGAGGAGTCCCCGCGGAAGGGCGCGGAGCAGCCGGCGGCGCACGGGCACCTGCTGCTGTGCGAGGCGTGCGGGC